>NW_026847993.1:1490558-1510558 GCF_025583915.1 Anolis sagrei ordinatus | reverse complement strand
CACCTGCCCCCCGACTCACCTGGAAGCGGGCCTGGGGCACCTCTTAACTCCAGGCTGAAACCAAAGGGCAGGGGTGAGGAGGTCGGTCCCACATCTGGCCCACTTTCATCTTGAGAGACGCCCCCAACCGGGGCGGAACTCCCAGGGATGGATCAAGCAAGGCACCGGGCCCTTTGCACCATGACCCCAAAGATGGCCGTGGGTGGCCGGCCACCTTGCCCCCCCCCCCTGTGTCTCCCTGTCCCTGCAGCTCCTGACCATCGCAGGCTGGGACGTTTCTACAAGGCGTTCGAGTCCCACACAGGAACACACGACAGAAGCCGCACCCAAAGAGGGATGCTCGGAAACATTTCCAAAAGGGAGAGCTTGCCACCATCTTGAACTCTCACAGGCCATCCCCAAGTTGCAAACATCTGGCTGAGAAACAACTCCTAGTTAAGAACGGGGCTGGACTGGATGGCCTTTGGGGGTCCCTTCCAAATCTACAATACTATATCTCATATCTATCTGTATCTATAATAATACTCATAATATAATATAATATATATTATTAGTATTCTATTATGTATGTTATATATATATATATATACACACACACACATATATATATACACATACACACATACATACACACACACACACATAGGCCATCTCACACCAGAAGCGACTTGCACATTTCCAAAAGGGAGAGCTTGCCACCATCTTGAACTCTCACAGGCCATCCCCAAGTTGCAAACATCTGGCTGAGAAACAACTCCTAGTTAAGAACGGGGCTGGACTGGATGGCCTTTGGGGGTCCCTTCCAAATCTACGATACTATATGTATCTCATATCTATCTGTATCTATCTATATGTATATAATAATAATACTAATAATATATAATATAATATAATGTAATATAATATAATATATATTATTAGTATTATTCTATTATTATGGTATATATAATATAATATAATATAATATAATATATGTTATTAGTATTATTCTGTTATTATGATATATATATATATATACACACACACACACACACACACACACACACACACACACACAGGCCATCTCACACCAGAAGTGACTTGCACTTTCTCAGGTCGCTCCTGACACGACAAAAAAAAAAAAAAAAAACCCAAGGTACAAACTGACTTGCAAATTACTCCTAGTTAAGAATGGGGTTTGACTGGATGGCCTTTGGGGGTCCCTTCCAATCTATGATACTATATCTATATCATATCTATCTATATGTATATATAATAATATAATAATACTAATAATATATAATATAATACTAATATATATATATATATTAGTATTATTCTATTATTCTTTTTATATATATATATATATATATATATATATATATATATATATACACATACACACACACACACACACACACACATGCACGCACACGCACACACACATACATACATACAGGCCATCCCCAAGGTACAAACTGACTTGCAAATTACTCCTAGTTAAGAACAGGGCTGAACTGGATGGCCTTTGGGAGTCCCTTCCAATCAACGATACTATATCTATATCATATCTATCTATATATCTATTTGTATATATATAACAGTATAATATATAACAATAGATAGATGGATAGATAGATAGACAGACAGACTGATAGAGGCCCATCCCCAAGTTGCAAACATCTGGCTGAGAAACAACTCCTAGTTAAGAAGGGGGCTGGACTAGATGGCCTTTGGGGGTCCCTTCCAATCTACAATACTCTCTATCTCATGTCTATCTGTATCTATATATTTAGATAGATACATAGATACATATAATAATATACTAATACTAATAATATATATACACACACACATTATTAGTATTATTCTAATATATATATATATATACACACACACACACACGCGCGCGCACAAACACTGTGGCTGAGAAACAACTCCTAGTTAAGAATGGGGGATGGACTAGATGGCCTTTGGGGCTCCCTTCCAAATCTAAAATACTATATCTATCTCATATCTATCTATATTTATATATCTATGTGTGTATTATATTATATTATATTATATTATATTATATTATATTATATTATATTATATTATATTATATTATATTATATTATATTATATTATATTATATTATATATACACACACAGCACTTTGGATGAGTGAAGGTTTGATAAGCAAGACTCTACTGTATATAAATCCCCGAGTTACAAACACCTGACTTTCAGTAAGAACGAGGTTGGACTGGATGGCCTTATGGGAGTCCCTTCCAAATCTATGATACTATATCTATATCATATCTATGTATATCTATATCTATACACATAGGCCATCCCTGGGTTGGACTGGATGACATTTGGGGTCCCTTCCAAATCTATGATACTCTATCTATCTACACACACACATACATGCAGCCCCCAAGTTACAAACAAACAACTTGCAAACGATTCCTAGTTAAGAACGGGGTGGGACCACAGGAAGTGAGAGGAATGACGAAAAGGGAGCGGCTGTGAGCCCCAACAACAGAGCGGGAGGTGACAACGTTAGTCCAATGAGGCCACGCGCAATGCCCTGAAGAGCATTACCTGACGTGTGGAGCCGTGCGCGGAGGGAACTCGACCGGCCTGTCCGCGGGGAAGACTGGGAACGGATGCAGGGCTGCGCGGCGGGGGACGAGGGATCCGCCTGCGGAATGGGAAGGAATAGGGAGGGAGTCGGACCAGCGCCAGAGCTGATGGGAGAACCCAAGAGGCCGAAGGAGGCCGAAGGAGCCCCACTGCATGGCCAAAGAGGGTTTAAAATGGGGGGCAAGAGGCTGGGAACAATCCTTTCGGGATTTCAGCCTCCCAATCTCTTGCATTCAGACACGTTGGGGACATGGCCCAGGATACGCGGGTGACCTACCTCCAAGTGTTCCTGGCTGGTCCAAGAGCCCAGCTCCGTCCTCCGGGACCCAGGGCCCAGCTCCACCGAGCGAACCCTCTCCGCAAACTTCAGCGAGCAGAGTGTCTCACTCGTGTTCTTCTCGACCGGAGAAACCTGAGGAAAGAGGGACATTAATGGTGCATTCGGGGTCACTTGTCACAGGATTTGCTGGTGCATGAATTGCTTTATAGTTTCCAAATCACGTACTCAGTGCCATAGCAAGGTCTAAAACCAGACTGTGATGGATCTAGATAGTGTCATCCAGGAATCCCTGAAGTTGGAAGGCAACCACCCGCTCTAGAACCTTGCCCAAGAAAGGGAGGTTAGAAATTGGCTGGTAGTTATTTAGGACCGAGGAATCTAGGGATGCCTTTTTGAGTAATGGTCTCACAATTGCACTTTTCAGGCTAGATGGAATATGTCCCTGTTCCAATGAGGCATTTATAATCTTTGAGATCCACTCAGCCAACCCCCCCCCCTTCCCCACTGGCAAGCTTGATTAGCCAGGAAGGGCAATGATCCAGGGCACAGGTGGTTGCTCTCACCGCTCCAAGAATCCTGTCCACGTCATCAGTCTGAACAGATTGAAACAAATCCATCAAAACCGGACAGACAGGTACCTCGGTTACATCCATGGACACTGCATGAAAACCGGCGTCTAATTCGGAACGTAGTTGAGCGACTTTATCTGCATAATGTTGTGCGAACTCGCCATATCAAGTTGCCAGGTGGTCAGGGTTCTCCCCGCCCTGGTCGGGGTGAAGGAGGTCCCTAACCACCCAAAGCAACTCTGCAGGTCTATTAGATGCAGACACAATGCGGGCAGTCGAGAAAGTCTTTCTGGCTACCTTTACTGCTGTGGAGTAGGCTTTAAGAGAGGCTCTAGCCCATGTTAGGTCAGCTGCCTTTCGAGTTTTCTGCCAGTGGCGCTCTAGCCTCCGTCTCACCTGCTTCATCGCTGCCAGCTCCCCAGTAAACCAGGGGAGGGGAGCAAGAGTGGACGTTCGGGGGCGATTGTGTCCACCGCCCTGGCTACCTCCCGGTTGTAGAGGTCAACCAGGGCATCGACAGAATCATCAGCCACCATGGCAGGAAAATCCACAAGAGACATCAGGAATCCTTCTGGATCCATAAGCCTCCTGGGGCAGACCATCTTAATGGGTCCACCGCCCCTGCAGAGGTTCTAGGTTGCAGTAAGCCTAAGGCTGATCAGGTAATGGTCAGTCCATGACAATGGAAGAATTTTTAGCTCTTCCACACTGACGTTACCCCCGTCCGCAGTAAAGACCAGATCCAGAATGTGACCATTTACATGAGTGGGACCTGATACCACTTCATGGCAACCATGAAGTCTTGAGCTGCACCAGACAGGGTGGACTCTGCATGGACATTGAAGTCCCCCAGCACTATTAGCCGCTGGGACTCCAATGCCAAGTCAGATACCACCACTGCAAGCTCTGGCAGGGAGACTGCTGTGCAGCGGGGTGGACAGTACACCAGCAGAATCCCCAAGCTGTCCCAGTTACCCACTTTCAGCTGAACACTCTCAAACCCAGAACATTGCATCAAGGGGCACCTGACCAAAGAGAAGGGTTCACAGAAGACCACCGCAAACCCTCCTCCCCATCCCCCAGGTCTGGCCTGCTGATGCACCCCAAAACCTAGAGGACAGAGCATGGTGAGGTTGATCCCTCCCACCCCAGCTCATCCAACCAGGACTCAGTGATGCATGCTAGGTCCGCTTGTTCATCCAGGATCAAATCCTGGACGGCTGCTGTTTTACCATTTACAGACCTAGCATTTAGAAGAAGGACCTTGAGCCCGAGGGGACTGTCATGGTGGCACTCCGACGTATCTCGCCCCAGGGTTACAAATGTTCTGCTGCGCTTCTCTTTGCGAAAGTATCTACATCTCCCCAGAATGACTTCGATAGTGGATCCCCGCTCCCGGGACAACCCTCCCACAGGGAGATCATCCAATGGACTTAGAGGGGTACGTAGTCAGCTGTCAGCATTCAATTGGGTGGAGGGCGTTATCCACAGGGAGCAGCTTCCTGTATGGACAGACTGGTGGAAACTCTTGAGACCAGGGAGGACTGGTCTAGGGGCAGGGCTTGGGGCTCTAATTAGTTAAATTTTAATACAGCGGGTTGGGCTAGGGGCAGGTTTGGGGCTCTAGTAGGGGTAAATGGCGCCCTTTTTGGCATCAGCAGGCCCAATACACCCGGAAACAGGATTAACCTTGGAGGCACCGACATGTGTCTTGGCTAGCGTAGCAGTCATAGTAATATCAATAATAATACTGAGAATAATAATGATAAGGACGCACCTGGACCATCATGAGGGTCTTGCTGTCCCCGGAGAGGGAGTCCTGAAGCAGGTAGGTGAGCTTGGAGTTGCGGAAGGGGACGTGTCCCTGGCGGGAGCGCAGGGCAGAGATGACATCTCCCAGCGCCGAGAGGGACTTGTTGATGTACTGCGCCTCCCGCAGCCGGCTGCCCTCCGCCCCCGAGCGCCCCACCCGCTCAGAGCCCGCCAGGTCCACCAGGTTCAGTTTCCCTGCAGAGGAACGGATGGGGGAAGGAAACGGGGGTCAGCATCGAGGAGGAGGAGGAGGACAACGACAATGATGACAGGGAGAAGGCATAGCCCTCCAAACAACAATAATTGCATCCAACCCAAGTAGTTGAGGAAGAGGCCTTCGTCCATATTCACCCATGGCTCCGAGAAGCGCTTGGTTTTTGCCTGGCTGCTATTATTATTATTATTATTATTATTATTATTATTATTATTATTATTATTATTATTATTTCCAGCCCCAGTGGCTAAGGAAGGGACCCTCCTCCATAGCCATCCATTGCTCTGAGAAGTGGATTGTGCATGGCAAAAGTATTATTATCATTGTTATTATTGTTTTTAATGTGTTTTGAAATGTATAATGTAGATTTCAAAGTATTTTTGTATGTTTAAAAATGCAATGCTATGTGCCAAGTGTAATTCCTATGTGGAAAGGATTACCTGAACCATGAAGGGAATCGGCATTTCTAGAGAGGACAAATCTTAGTGTATAGAGAGCAATGGACGCAGCGCAGTGCGTCGTAAGTCATACGTCACTCTGGAATGCAGGAGGTGTGGACTAATACTGATAACAGCATGTTCTGTGTTCGCGATGTAGCTGCCGGATGGAGAGGTAACGGTTTTACAATGTGCTACTGTGTATAGCTGTAAATAAAATAGATTTTAGTCTAAAGGTTGCTGTGATGATCGTGTTCTTTGCCTTGCTGTGCAGAGATACCACTGACAATTATTACTATTATTATTACGATTACTATTACTATTACTACTATTACTACTATTATTATTATTATTATATCATCCAGTCCCAGGAGTGAATTTCACTTCCTTTTGAGGGGGAGATTTTGCTCATTTATTGACCTCTGAGCATCCGCTCAAACGCATAAAAGTAAATAATGAAGCGTGCTACCTCAGTCGGCTCCAAAGCCCAGAGCAGCACTGAACTTTTTATTGCAATTACTAAAAACTACAAACTATTTACAAGAGCAGAATAAAGCACATCCGTTGGCTAGCTGTACATCCGTGGAAGCTCAACCCTGATTCTCTGGAATGTAAACACATTACTGTAAACACTCACATGTGATGCTCTAGGAATCAAGCACAGCTCTATGCATTTAAATCTCACACTGCATTGCTATACCGCACACACTTTAAACTACAAACAATATTTCATTACATTTAAACCAATGTTCTGACAGATTCTTCTCACTTCCTGTTATCTCAGCCCTGTTCTTAACTGCGAGTCGTTTGCAAGTCGGATGTTTGTAACTCAAGGACTGCCCGTGCTGTGATTTTTTTAAGTGTATGCCAAGAAAGGCGGCTGTTGATTCGTGTTGCCTACAATCTCAAAATGCACCGATCTATGGGAAGGAGGCCATTACCTGTGGTGCGTATGCCGGTGCTGTAGTCCACGCCGCGCACGGTGATGATGAGGAGGGCGTGGGAGCGGGAGCTGTGCTCGTTCAGGTGGGTGCTCTCCGTCGCCCGGTTCAGGTGCCCGAACTCAAAGACCTGGGAGAGAAAGGCAGGGCACACACCGCTTTCACTCAATGTCCCCCCAAATGCCTTGTCAGTATCTCAATGCAGCAGGGAGGAAGGAATGTCTCAGTCAACACCCTAAGTCCCTTTGGTTACGCCAAATGTGCACTGACAAATGGCATATCACAAAGCAGTCTACTGTGGGTTCTCTCAGACTGAAGCCTGTCATATACTGAGGCGAACTAACACTGAGGCCTACTCATACTGAGGCCTGCTAACACACTGAGGCCTTTCTCACTCTGTGGGTTCTCTCACACTGAATCCTGTCATTTACTGAGGTGAACTAACACTGAGGCCTACTCATACTGAGGCCTACTAACACGCTGAGGCCTTCTCACACTGTGGGTTCTCTCAGACTGAAGCCTAAAATATACTGAGGTGAACTAACACTGAGGCCTACTCATACTGAGGCCTGCTAACACACTGCAAAACTAGAGCAAGAAAATGTCCCTCCCACAAAGACAGTTAATAAACTTTTTCTATGTTTTTAATGATACAACCAATTAGAAAATGCTTTTATGACCTAGGAACAAAAATCATAGTGTTACATAGTGTGTAAATGCCTGGTGGTCTCAGCACTACTTCTGTGTTCAACTGTGGGAATCCTTTGAAATAACACCATAGCTTCTTCTTCTTACTTTGTTGATGTCTTCAACGCATTGCACTGGGAACTCGGTCAAGCCTGGGACGTAGAGCTGACCGCTGCCGTCTGGACAGAGCTTGATGTCCAGCTTCTCCTGAGGCTCCTTCCCAAGCAGGTCTCTGCAAAAGGGGAAAGGGGAGCAAAGGGATAAGGAAAAGGCAGCTGCCAAAAGAGGAAACACACCCTGGCCAGGCCCGAAGGGACTCGTCTAGAGCACAGGTGCACAATGGGGCCCTAACACCGTATGTGCTTATTTGTATATGTTAAAAGCTGAGCAAGAAGAAAAAGAAGAAGAGGAGGAGGAGGAGGAGGAGGTAAAGGAGGAGGTGGAAGAGGTTGAGGAGGAGGAGGAGGTGGTGGAGGAGTTGGAGGAGGAGGTGGAGGAGGAGGTGGAGGAGGAGGAGGAGGTGAAGGTGGAGGAGGTGGTGGTGGAGGAGGTGGTGGTGGAGGAGTTGGAGGAGGAGGTGGAGGAGGAGGAGGAGGTGAAGGTGGAGGAGGAGGTGGAGGAGGTTGAGGAGGAGGTGGTGGTGGAGGAGGTGGTGGTGGAGAAGTTGGAGGAGGAGGTGAAGGTGGAGGAGGAGGAGGAGGTGGTGGTGGAGGAAGAGGAGGAGGAGGAAGTGGGAAGAGGAGGAGAGGTGGAGGAGGAGGTGAAGGTGGAGGAGGAGGAGGAGGTGGTGGGGGGAGGAGGGGTGGTGGAGGAGGTGGAGGAGGAGGGAGGGGAGGAGGGGAGGTGGAGGTGGTGGGGAGGAGGAGGAGGAGAGTGGAGAGAGGAGGAGGAGGTGGAGGTGAAGGTGGAGGAGGAGGTGGAGGAGGAGGAGGAGGTGAGGAGGAGGAGGAGGTGGTGGTGAGGAAGAGGAGGAGGAGGAGGTGGAGGAGGTGAAGGTGGAGGAGGAGGAGGAGGTGGTGGTGGAGGAAGAGGAGGAGGAGGAGTGGAGGAGAGGAGGAGGTGAGGTGGAGGAGGAGGTGGAGGAGGTTGAGGAGGAGGAGGTGGTGGTGGAGGAAGAGGAGGAGAGGAGGTGGAGGAGAGGAGGAGGAGGTGGTGGTGGAGGAAGAGGAGGAGGTAGAGGAGGAGGTGAAGATGGAGGAGGAGGTGGAGGAGGTTGAGGAGGAGGAGGTGGTGGTGGTGGAGGAAGAGGAGGTGGAGGAGGTTGAGGAGGAGGAGGAGGTGGAGGTGGAGGAAGAGGAGGTGGAGGAGGAGGTGAAGGAGGAGGTGGAGGAGGAGGAGGAGGTGGTGGAGGAGGGAGGAGAGGAGGAGGTGGTGGAGGAGGAGGTGGTGGAGGAGGGGGTGGAGGAGGTGATGAGGAGGAGGTGGAGGAGGAGGAGGTGGAGGTGGAGGACCCTGGCCTGCACTTAAAAACAATCAGCGCCGACAAAATTACCACCTGCCAGCTGCAAAAGGCCACATGCTTGGATCTGTATGCATTATTCGTTGATACATCACACAGTCCTCGGCACTTGGGAAGTGCCCAACGTGTGCTCAAATAGAAAAGTCAGCATAGTGATCTTTTTGCTGTGTACTAATCTTGTTATGTATCAAATAATAATAATAAGAAGAATAATAATAAGAATAATAATAATGATAAGAATAATAATAGAAGAAACCCTGACCGGAGGGCCTCGTTGTAGATCTCAGCCACGCTGACGGAGATGCGGTACTCCCAGTCCGAGGCCTTGGCCTGCACTTCGGAGAAGAGGAGTTGCAGCGCCCGCTGGTTGATGCCGGGGTTTTCCCGAGTCCCCTGCGGAGAAGAGCAACACGTCCATCATATTGGAAGGGACCTCCAAAGGCCACCCAATCTAACCCCTTTTCTTCCAGAAGCAACCCAAGCCTTCCTGACAGATGGCCAGCCAGACTTTGCTTGGACCCCTCCAAAGAAGGAAGGTGGAGGAAAGACACACTGATACCTCTGGGCTAACCCAGCAACAAAGAGAGCCCTGGAAAGTCAGAATGAGTAGGCCTCAGTAAATGACAGGCTTCAGTCTGAGAGAACCCACAGTGTGAGAAAAGCCTCAGTGTGTTAGCAGGCCTCAGTATGAGTAGGCCTCAGTGTTAGTTCGCCTCAGTAAATGACAGGCTTCAATCTGAGAGAACCCACAGTGTGAGAAAAGCCTCAGTGTGTTAGTAGGCCTCAGTATGAGTAGGCCTCAGTGTTAGTTCGCCTCAGTAAATGACAGGCTTCTGTCTGAGAGAACCCACAGTGTGAGAAAGGCCTCAGTGTGTTAGCAGGCCTCAGTATGAGTAGGCCTCAGTGTTAGTTCGCCTCAGTAAATGACAGGATTCAGTGTGAGAGAACCCACAGAGTGAGAAAGGCCTCAGTGTGTTAGCAGGCCTCAGTATGAGTAGGCCTCAGTGTTAGTTCGCCTCAGTATATGACAGGCTTCAGTCTGAGAGAATCCACAGTGTGAGAAAGGCCTCGGTGTGTTAGCAGGCGTCAGTATGAGTAGGCCTCAGTGTTAGTTCGCCTCATTATACGACAGGCTTCAGTCTGAGAGAACCCACAGTGTGAGAAAGGCCTCAGTGTGTTAGCAGGCCTCAGTATGAGTAGGCCTCAGTGTTAGTTCGCCTCAGTAAATGACAGGCTTCAGTCTGAGAGAACCCACAGTGTGAGAAAGGCCTCAGTGTGTTAGCAGGCCTCAGTATGAGTAGGCCTCAGTGTTAGTTCGCCTCAGTAAATGACAGGCTTCAGTCTGAGAGAACCCACAGTGTGAGAAAGGCCTCAGTGTGTTAGCAGGCCTCAGTATGAGTAGGCCTCAGTGTTAGTTTGCCTCAGTATATGGCAGGCTTCAGTCTGAGAGAACGCACAGTGTGAGAAAGGCCTCGGTGTGTTAGCAGGCGTCAGTATGAGTAGGCCTCAGTGTTAGTTCGCCTCAGTATATGACAGGCTTCAGTCTGAGAGAACCCACAGTGTGAGAAAGGCCTCAGTATGAGTAGGCCTCAGTGTTAGTTTGCCTCAGTATATGGCAGGCTTCAGTCTGAGAGAACGCACAGTGTGAGAAAGGCTTCGGTGTGTTAGCAGGCGTCAGTATGAGTAGGCCTCAGTGTTAGTTCGCCTCAGTATATGACAGGCTTCAGTCTGAGAGAACGCACAGTGTGAGAAAGGCTTCGGTTTGTTAGCAGGCATCAGTATGAGTAGGCCTCAGTGTTAGTTCGCCTCAGTAAATGACAGGCTTCAGTCTGAGAGAATCCACAGTGTGAGAAAGGCCTCAGTATGAGTAGGCCTCAGTGTTAGTTCGCCTCAGTATATGACAGGCTTCAGTCAGGCTTACAAAACATTGTCTCTTGGTATTCTGCAATGCCCACAGAGGCTCCATGAGGCCAAGCCTGGCAATACAACAATGCAAATCTAAGACATCAAAATACAACAATAAAACATAAGAAAATAAGATAAAATAATACTAATAATAATAATCAACTTTATTTATACCCCGCCAGCATCTCCCCAAAGGGGACTCGGGGCAGCTTACATGAGGCCAAGCCCAGCAATACAACAATGCAAATATACAACATAAATAAAAATACAACAATAAAATATAAAATAAAGTGCTTCCGAGGGCATTTCATGCAGGGTTTGGTCAATCAAAGGAAGGAGGAGGAGGAGTCAGGTAGGAAGCTCACCTCCATGGTGTAAGTCTTGCCAGCGCCCGTCTGTCCATAGGCGAAAATGCAGACGTTGTAGCCGTCGATGCAAGACGTGATCAAAGCCTGCACTTCCCGGAAGACCTTTGGGAGAGACACGTTCCTTTCAGCTGCGTTCCTATTCAAAGATGCTTTATTTCGAAAGGATTCTCACCCTAGAGCAGGCCTGGGCCAACTTTGGCCCTCTCTCCAGGTGTTTTGGACTTCAACTCCCACAATTCCTAACAGCTGGATTATAATTGGGTTTATATGTAACTAGCCACCCCCTGCCACGCGTTGCTGTGGCCCAGTCAGTGTATACGTGTTTATGTGTGTGTATATATTTGCGTATATGTGTATAATCATAATAATAAAACTTTATTTATACCCCGCCACCATCTCCCCCAAAGGGGACTCGGGGCGGCTTACATAAGGCCACACCCATCAATACAGTAAACACAATATAAACACAAAAACACAACAACAAAAATCAGAAAATACATAACATAAAATGTATACATATTTGTGTGTGTGTACGTGTGTATATGCTTGTGTATTTCTGTGTTTATATGTGTATATGTATATTGGGTACATGTGTGAGCTTCTGTAGATGCATATATGTATATGTATATGTATATGTGAATGTATGTGTATATGTACATTAGAAAGAACTTCCTGACTGTGAGAGCCGTTCAGCAGTGGAACTCTCTGCCCCGAGGGAGTGTGGTGGAGGCTCCTTCTTTGGAAGCTTTGAAACAGAGGCTGGATGGCCATCTGTCAGGGATGATTTGAATGCAATATTCCTGCTTCTTGGCAGAATGGGGTTGGACTGGATGGCCCAGGAGGTCTCTTCCAACTCTTTGATTCTATGATTCTATGTATATGAGTGTAGGTGTATATGTATATGTGTATATGTGTGTATATATTTGCGTATATATATGTGTGTGTGTGTACATGTGTATATACTTGTGGATTTCTGTATTTATATGTGCACATGTATATTGTGTATATGTGTGTGCTTGTGTATATGCATATAAGTGTGTGTATATGTGTGTGCTTGTGTATATGCATGAGTGTAGGTGTTTATGTATGTGTTTATATGAGTGTATATATTTGCATATATGTGTATATATGTGTGTTTGTGTGTATATATATGTGTGCATATATTTGTGTATTTCTGTGTTTATATGTGTACATGTATATTGTGTATATGTGTGTGCTTGTGTATATGCATATGTGTGTGCATATGTGAATGTATGTGTATATGTATATGAGCGTAGGTGTCTATGTATGTGTGTGCATATGTGAATGTATGTGTATATGTATATGAGCGTAGGTGTCTATGTATGTGTGTATATGTGTTTATGTGTGTGTATATATTTGCGTATATATATATGTGTGTGTACATGTGTATATACTTGTGTATTTCTGTGTTTATATGTGTATATGTATATTTTGTATATATGTATGCTTGTGTATATGCATATATGTGTGAGTATATGTGAATGTATGTGTATATGTATATAAGTGTAGGTGTTTATGTGTGTGTATATATTTGCGTATATGTGTATATATGTGTGTGTGTACGTGTGTATATATTTGTGTATTTCTGTGTTTATGTGTATATTGTGTATATGTATGTGCTTGTGTATATGCTTATATGTGTTTATATGTGTTTATATATGTGAATGTATGTGTATATGTATATGAGTGTAGGTGTATATGTATGTATATGTGTTTGTTTATGTGTATGTATATATTTGTGTATATGTGTATATGTGTGTTTGTGTATGTGTGTATGTATTTGTGTATTTCTGTGTTTATATGTGTACATGTATATTGTGTATATGCGTGTGCTTGTGTATATCCATATATGTGTGTATATGTGTTTATGTGTGTATATATTTGCGTATATGTGTATATATGTGTATAAATGTGTATATGTGTGTGTGTACGTGTGTATATATTTGTGTATTTCTGTGTTTATATGTGCATATACGTGTGTATATGTGAATGTATATGTATATGAGTGTGGGTGTATATGTATGTGTGTATATGTGTTTATTTGTGTGTGCTTGCATATATATGTGTGTCTGGATGTATGTGTGCATGTGTATATGTATATGAATGTATGTGTATATATGTATATATGGTTTATTTTGTGGGGTTTTAAGTCTGTTCTGCTGTTTTTTGTGTGTTTTTAGGAGTGATGGACACTCGTTGGACTATTAGGTGTATTGTGTCAAAATGTCATGTCAATCCATCCAGTGGTTTCTGAGTTACGTTTCTCCCACAAACATTTTTATATATATAGATATCTATATATATCTATATATATGTTTGTTCTGTATGTGAAACACCTATGGTCTAAGCATTAAATAAAATTGATTGATTGATTGATTGATAGGACAACTGGTCACCAGTAGATAGGCCTCTCCGGCCCAAGCCACGCGTCCGCTCCTTGCAAGAGTGGACCCAATCCCAAGGCCGGACTTACGTCTTCTTGTGTCGCTTCCGGGGGGAAGACCTTGTCCAGCTCGAAGGAGACTTCCTTCCCCTTGTGAACGAGGTGGAGGACGGCATCGTCATCGGGATCAAAGGTCACTGCGTTGGCCGCCTCGGGGCCCTCCCCGTCCTCCCTGCTGATGGGCCGGACGCGGCCAAACACTCGGATGTTGCCTTGAGAGGGAGAAAGAGCAGAACCACGTCAGCCTGGAGATGCCTAGCTCCCAAGGGTTCTGTATCTCCTGTGAGGAGTCCTTGGACATGTGGAATTCTGCCGAACCCTGGATACATTTTTGCAGCCCCAAAAACAAATGTGTCTGATGTGGGTATTGAGGTGGGGAAACCAGTCCCCTGTTGCTTCCGATGTGGGGGAGGCTGGGACTGACTCTGAGGTGCAAGATGGAGACACTTTGGTCAATGAGTTTCATGCAGACACTGACAGAGAGGCTTCGGTGCAAAGGGCAGATTCTCATGAGAATGTTTCTCCAGATTCTAGTTTGGAAAATAGTCTGACACCTGCAGTCTGACACCTGCTAAAGTTAATGAAGAATCAGATAAGCAGAGTTGGCAGCTGGAGATGAGCCAGATTTGGCAAGAGGCCCAATGTTTACGTAGATCCGAAAGAATTCATCAATTAAAGTCAAAAACTGGGGGGAAACGAAACCAGTTTTTGGGATTTAAGGTTTGCCTTTAGAAAATCTTGTCAAATCAGGCATCGTTTGGAAACTCCCAAAGACCCCTACTGCCAGGATGTTGGGACTCAGCCTGTGATTGAACCTGTGAATGTGTTTCAGTCTCCTGATGTTTCTGTGTCTAATGTGGGTAATGAGGAGGGAAATCAGTCCCTTGTTGCTTCTGATGTGGGGGATGCGGGGCCTGACTCTGAGGTGCAAGATGGAGGCACTTTGGTCAATGAGTTTCATGCAGACACTGACAGAGAGGCTTCAGTGCAAAGAGCAGATTCTCATGAGAATGTTTCTGTCAGGCCTTGGGAGGAAGGTTTACTCCCTCCGCCTGAGCTCTCCAGATTCTAGTTTGGAAAACAGTCTGGCACCTGGGAAAGTTAATGAGGAGTCAGAGAAGCAGAGTCGGCGGCTGGAGATTAGCCAGAATCGACAAGAGGCCCAATGTTTACGTAGATCTGAAAGAATTTGTCAGTTAAGGTCAAAGACTGGAGGGAAACGAAACCAGTTTTTGGGATTTAAGCATTGCCTTTAGAAAATCTTGTCAGATCAGGCATCGTTTGGAAACCAAAACACAAGCCTCATGGAATTCCTGTTCAAGTGGTCTCGTCTTCATGGTTTTTTTCTAGCCTTTCAACTTGACTAGCAGCGTCTGGTCTGTTCTTGCTTCTTGGTTGATTCCTGTCTGGATTATCAGGGCCTTGGGATATTATTTTATGCTTTTTGAACATTGCTATTGAATGCTATATTTGGACTCTGTTTTCTTCTTCCTGCCTTTGAATGCCTTATTGCTTTTTGGAATCTTATCCATCTTTACAAGCATTTATTTCTACTGGCCTTTTTGCTAAGCTATAATAAAAAGGATTGTTCCTTCACTCAATGTGTGATGTGTTTATAGTCAGAGGGGCCATTTCCTGTTCTGGAATGCAACACAGGGATACTGGGAGCTGGAGTCCAAAACACCTGAAAGGCTACAAGTGTGACACCATAGGAATCTCTAGCAGAGCAGAGTGTGGCATAGCCAGTGCTATGTCTATTCCCGTCCCCCTCTCTCTCTATATATAGATGGCAAGCTCTTTAACCTCCACAGGCTGAAACGCAAAAGTAAGGCCACAACAACTTCTATTATAGAACTCCAATACGTTGATGATATCGTAGTCTGTGCTCATTCAGAGGAAGGCTTCAAATGGACTTGAGACCTAAGACACTACTCTCGTCTTCATTTTTTCGAGCCTTTCAACTTGACTAGCAGCGTCTGGTGTGTTCTTGCTTGATTCCTGTCTGGATTATCAGTGCCTTGGAATATTATTTTATGCTTCTTGAACATTGCTTTTGAATGCTACGATTGGACACTGTCTTCTTCCTGCCTTTAAATGCCTTATTGCTTTTTGGAATCTTATCTATCTTTACAAGCATTTATTTCTACTGGATTTTTTTGCTAAGCTGTAATAGAAAGGATTGTTCCTTCACTCAACGTGTTGTGTGTTTATAGTCAGAGGGGCCACTTCCTGTTCAGAAATAACAACAAGAAGGACCACAACAACACTGTGGTACCGCGAAGCAAAGAGCGCAGAGAGGGGCAGACCTTTCAGCCGCACCAGTTCGTTGTGGCACTTCTTCCGGAGCTGGAGCTCCCGGCGGTATTTCCGCAGCAGCTCCTGGTTCGTGCTGTTCACCTCTTCGATGGCTTGCCCGATCTGCGAGAGAGAAGGCGAAAAGGGTGAGAAGCGGGCGGAGACGCAAACCCTGCATTCCCACCAACACATTGCGACGGCTGCCGGACTGACCTCAGCCTTGGCGCTCTGCAGCGCTTCCTGGAGCAAGACGGGGAAGTCCCGGACCTGCCGCTTCAGGCTGTTGTAGTCACTGGTCAGCGTCCGAAGCGCCGGCTGGAGCGTCAGCAGGTTTGTCCGCACCCCTGGGGAGGAACAGAAGCAGAGAAGCATTCTCAGAAGGGACACACTCCTGTGGGCACTCGCCTCCTCTCCTTCCACAGGAGCCCCAAAAGCACATCTGCGGAAGGCGAGGTCCTGGACCGAAATGGGCAGCAGCCTCGAGGGAAGCTCCTCACCGGCCAGGTTCTCGTGGACGGCTTTCATTTCCACTTGGGCGCGCGAAAAGGCCTCCTCGATGGCCCGGTTCTTGTCCTCCTCCATGTTCTGCATCTCCTCCAGCATCTGTTCGTGGGCCCGCTCCAGCTCAGACTCGTACATCTTCACCTAGACGCGAAGTCACAGGAGGAAGCCAGTTGATGGTCCTTACCTTGAAAGGAGTCGTTCCGCTCCAGAAACATCATTGTTTTTGTGGCTGCCACAAACCATGTGGAATGGGTTGAGACTCAATGATGAGATATTCATCCGAAAACAATTGCAAAATGTGCTGCAGGATGTCCTTCCCGCAACGACAAAGTTTTAATAATAATAATACTTTATTTATACCCCGCCACCATCTCCCCAAGGGACTCGGAGCAGCTTACATGAGGCCGAGCCAAGCAACACATCAAGCTTTTGCAGTTTGATAAACTTTCCCCATGTTTTGATGATAGAACCAATTAGGAAATGACATTGATAAGCCAGGAAGACAAATTGGGTAGTGTTATTTAGAGTTATTTACTAAAATAATATTATCTTGGGTTGCTGTGAGTTTTTTGGGCTGTATGGCCACATCCCAATGTATCTCTGCCTATGAACCCACCAGGACTCTAAGATCTTCTGGGGAGGCCCTGCTCTCGATCCCGCCTGCATCACAAGCACGGCTGGCGAGGACGAGGGACAGGGCCTTCTCTGTGGTGGCCCCTCGGCTGTGGAACCCCTTCCCATGGACATTAGATCAGCCCCTTCGCTAATGGTGTTTCGAAGAAAACTAAAAACCTGGCTGTTTGAACAGGCGTTCGGATAAATAGTGCAATGAACACGATGAATATAGGAAACGGAATTATGGATGACGAATTGGATCACGATTTTAGTTACGAGACGTTAATGTGTTGCTATTGAGATGTCATTAGTTTGTATTTTATACTGTTAATTGGTTTTAATATTGTATGTTGTTGGACTGACTTTTGCTCTTGTTGTGAATCGCGTTGAGTTGCCTACGGGCTGAGAAACTGCAGTATACAAGCAAAGCAAATAAATAAATAAATAAATAAATCCCAGTAGCACTCTCTCCTAACATTTTGCCTGCATCTGTGGTTAATGGCATCTTCAAAGGTTCTTCTGGCAGTGAAGCTAATAGAATGTTGTGAACTTCTGAAGATGCCCTTAGTCACAGATGCAGGTGAAACATCAGGAGAGAATGCACCTGGAACATGGTTATACAGCCCGAAAAACTCACAGCAACCCAGTAATTTGGGTCATGAAAGCCTTCGACAATTATATCTTACTCTACATTGCAAGACTTCAGAGCTGGGTCCAAGGGATGACACCACGTTACACAACTGAGGATCATCTGGAAGTGTTTTGGGCAGAGGACATGACCTTCCCCCCAGAAGGGCTTCTGCCCAGCTCTTTTAGCTGAGTCGACCTCTGCCGCTGCCCATTTGCTGCCCTCCCACCCTCCATCCGTCCATCGTCCGGCTTGTTACCTGCTGCCGGAGCTGAGTGGCCGCCTTCTGGGAGTTCTGCAGCTGCTGCTCCATCTCCTTCAGCACCTGGCGCTGCATCCCCACCTGGTCCTGCAGGTACTGGTTCCGGGACTGGGTCTCGCACAGGGCCTGCTTCGTCTTGGAGGACTCCACTTCCATGGTGCGGATGACGTACTGAGAGGGAGGAAGCTCAGGTCACTCCTGCAACTGACCCTGCACTAAATCCATAGCGTCAAATAATTCTTGATCTCTTAACCTTCTCATTGGAAAAAACTCCCATTAGCACCAAATCCACTTGAAGTGGTATTTTAAATACCTGTACTTACTCGAGTCTAATGCGCACCTCAATTTTCCAAACCCTGAAACGCAAAAAAGTATTTACCATATTACACGACTCTAATGCGCATCCTAATTTTGGGAAGGGACTATGGTCAAAAAAAGGTGTGCGTTAGAATTGGGTAAATACAGTAGTTTTTGTCAGTGTGTGATTCATGTATGATGTGTGTTTAAATGTAATTTTATGTGATAGGATTGTGATTGTAATAGAATTGTATTGCCAGGATGTAGTTTGACACAGAAGGGTTAAACAGAAAAGTAACAAGCTGTGAGAATGTGACCCTGAGTTCTTGCTCTGTGCAAGATTAGGGAGTGCCAGGGATAAACTTCCTTCCAACTGCAGTTTGTATTAGTTCCTATCTCTTTCGCTTTGTGTTCTTCATGTCTGTCCGCTGATGGTGTATGTTGTCTATTTTTGAGCTGCTTAAGTAAAGCTGAAAAACTGCTTTTACCGGAGACTCCAGAATGCATTATTCTGAGCTTCTGCGATATTCTGCTACACGCCAACAGTTTTGTTATTATTATTATTATTATTATTATTATTATTATTATTATGGAGCCCCCAGTGGTACAGTGCGTTAAACTCTTGTACTGGCAGGACAGGTCGCAGGTTCAAATCTGGAGAGAGCTCCCTCTGTCAGCTCCAGCTCCCCATGCAGGGACATGAGAGAAGCCTCCCAAAAAGGATGGTAAAACATCAAAAACATCCAGGCGTCCCCTGGGCAACGTCCTTGCAGAGGGCCAATTCTCTCACACCAGAATAATAATAATAATAATAATAATTAGAAGAAGAAGAAGAAGAAGAAGAAGAAGAAGAAGAAGATGATTTTTTTTCCATGTCAGGAACAACTTGAGAAACTGCAAGTCGCTCCTGACATGGAAAAAATATTATTATTATTATTATCATTATCATCATCATCATCATCATTATTCAAAGCAAAACTAATTATCATTATTCAAAGCAAATTTATTATTATTATTATTATTAATAATAATAATAATAATAATAATATTTTTCCATCAGGAGCAACTTGAGAAACTGCAAGTCGCTCCTGACATGGAAAAAATATTATTATTATTATTATTATCATCATCATCATCATCATCATCATCATCATCATCATCATTATTCAAAGCAAAACTAATTATTATTATTCAAAGCAAATTTATTATTATTATTATTATTATTATTATTATTAATAATAATAATAATATTTTTCCATGTCAGGAGCGACTTGAGAAACTGCAAGTCGCTCCTGACATGGAAAAATTATTATTATTATTATTATTATCATCATCATCATCATCATCATCATTATTCAAAGCAAACTAATTATTATTATTCAAAGCAAATTTATTATTATTATTATTATTATTATTATTATTATTATTATTATTATTAATATTTTTCCATGTCAGGAGCAACTTGAGAAACTGCAAGTCGCTCCTGACATGGAAAAATATTATTATTATTATTAATAATAATAATAATAATAATAATACAACAACATTATAATAATATATACTATTATTCCAAAAAAAAAAAAAAAAGGGGGGACCAAAATATTGAATGGTAGTACTGAAAACATCATTTATCATTAATTATTTAAAACTGAT
>NW_026847993.1:1402932-1490521 GCF_025583915.1 Anolis sagrei ordinatus | reverse complement strand
CAGTCAGGAGCGACTTGAGAAACTGCAAGTCGCTCCTGACATGGAAAATATTATTATTATTATTATTATTATTATTATTATTATTATTATTATTATTATTGACTATATTTATATACCGCCCCTCTCAGCCCGCTGGACAGGAAGTGACAGCATGGAATTGGAAAAATGGAAAAAAATGTGACTATGGAAAAGTGGAATAGTTACCTTTATGATCAAGGACAATCTAACTCAAGATACTATGCGAGAAATCAAAGATAAATGGATAGTTTATACGGAATGGGTAAAAAGTGGTGAATCCAATTAGACTATTATTATTCTTATGATGTTGATTGATACCCCGCTTCTTCTCTCCACGAGGAGACTCAAAGCGGCTGACATTAAAAGCATTTCTGTGCAACTTAAGATCTACAAATATATAAACACTAAAACAGAATCAGATATCATGGGCACTAAAAAATTGGTCAAAAACAATAAATACATATTGCACAGGAATTTTAAAAAAACGTGTTAATGTGCAAAGATAGAGAAGATGCATGTGGCCTGGGTGATGGGTAGAGTGGATAGAAGTTTTGAATAATTAGAAATTCATAAAATTTAGAAGGAGTCCTTGAGCAACATAAATAGCTAACGGCTTCAGTAGCTCCTTGCTGGGAGCAACGTCTTGGATAGAGCTTCGGCCGGTACCTTTGTTGCCAGACTTTTGACTCCATGTTTGGATCTCGACTTGGACTGTTTATTTATTTATTTACTACATTTATATACTGTTTTTCTCCCCCTGAGGGAACTCAAAGCGGTTTCCAACATAATAAAAGCAAAAATGCAATGCCGTACATAAATGTGAAAACCAAAACATAATAGCTGGACAATAACATATGTTACAGTAAGTCGTAAAAGGACTTACTGTATGTGTGTGTGTGTGTGTGTTAAAGGAAACCTTATACTGTTGACTATTGTGTGCATCTGGATGTAGGTGTAAGACTGTAGGTTTTATATAGCAATATTAAATGATCACTCACAAGCCGGTTTTGCTTGGAAATGAATATATTGCTTGTATCTCTGCAGCAAAGAAAGACACTACTGCCTTTTCCCCACCACCACTTCCTTTTATACACCTTTCCTGCCCATCTCCCCCTCTTCTCAGTTTCCTTATTAGACATGTTGCTTCACAAGTTCCAATACAAGGCTTCCAGCGCCCTTTGCTGGCTTCAAAATGTCACAGAGAGAGAACTGATTCAGCCAGGATGATTCAGTCAGGATGTCACAGAGGGAATTTGTGATGCCTTCATATCGTCAGAAATTGACTCCTGACAGTAGGTCAACTAGTAAGTTTGGACCACACCCGGTGGGGTATAACTGTATAGTTTTTAGAATACGGTTTGGCTTTTGCTCTGAAGAGCCTTTGCTCAGGCATTTTCCTCAAGTATTTCTACTGCTCTCTCACTTGGATAAAGATGAAGAAGCCTTATTCTGTATTGCTTACAAAGACTACGTAAATTTGTTACACTGTTTGTAGCATTGCAAGCTTATGTTTTAACTGATAAGAGTAAAGTTTTTCTGTCCTTTTCCCTCTTGTTAATGTGTCTTCTGTACTGGACTTGACTGAAATACGCTTAGCGCAACAACATACAACTATAAATTAAAAATCTAACCATATTAAAACATAAAATAACATTTAGACATAAGATATAAACATCAAACATCAATAATATAATAACATTTATATTAAAACCCACTCGTAAACAACAGTTAAAAACAGTTATAAGACATTGGAAAGCTTCCGTGCTATTGACCCTCTGAAACAGACTCTTGACTATCCTCTGTCTAGATTACTTGTTATGCATAATCCTAGGCTGTTTCTGACTATGAGTTTAGTGTCATATGTTCTGCAGTTGATGGTGGGTGGTGATGGAAGGGTTAATGTAAGTATTAGTTCTAAAGGGTTTAGTAATCTGTAAGTAAGAGTTCATGGGTGAAAGCAATTAAGGGTGGAGGTATGCAAGAGATGGGTTGCAGCTGGGTGTTACTGGATTTAAGGAGCTAATCTTGGGACTCATCTTCGGGAGAAAAGTATCTATTGTCATATTTTGGTGGTGGATGCTGTTGGTTTCCCCCCCAGATCTGTTGGATTTTCGGTATCCTGACCTGTCTCCTTTAATCTTGGAACCCTGGAACCTTGAACCTTTGGATTGGCTTTTGACTTCAGTATAGACTCTTGATCCCTGGACTTTGTTTATTGGACTCTCAGCATTTGACCACTGGACTGGACCCTTTGACTATGGTGTAGCTTTTGCTATCAGTTTTTGTTTATTCCGTGACTGAGTGCTATATTTATGTTTTACATTTTGATTTATTAAAACAGACAGTTTTAATTAAACTGTTTGATAAAACTGGGAGTTTGGTTCATCTCTACCTAAATAAGGCAGAGCCGTGGCAACGTTACATTTAGAGAGAGTGCCAATGGGTTGGTTTGGACAGCCCACTACCTCCCTTGCCTTACCTTGACCTGCTGGGGCTGGGCCTTCAGGCTGGCGATGGTCTCCTGGCTGTTGCGCAGCCGCCGGCTGAGCCGCTCCTCCTCCTGGGCCTTCTCGGCCAGGGAGTCCTTCAGGCGCAGCTCCACCTCCGCCAGGCGGTTGGTCTTCTGCTCCACCTCCAGGTCCAGCTCCGAGAGGCGACCCTTCAGCTCCTCCGCATCCCGCGTCAGCTGTGCCAGCCTCTCTTGCAGCTTCGCGTTCTCCTGCCGGGAAGAGAAATGGAAAGCAGTCATGAGATCCTGGACCTCAAGGAGGAGGACACAATCCAAGCCTTCTCGACAAGAAAGCCATCGAGTCCTTGTTCAATGACCACCACCCGAGAAGGAGACAGCGCCAGATTCCCAGGAAGCACCTTGTAATGATCATTGTGCACAGCAGCCATATTGGGTGACTGAGGCATCCAATGTAAACAAAGGAAGTTGAATTGAGTTCAGTCTTCTACAGAACATCGACAGGAAGCTCTACTACTCTTTTGTTCCATTCTTTTGTCTATGCGGGGCACGGGACAGAGACTGTGTTGGTCTCCATCACGGATCACCTTCGATGCCAGCTTGACCAGGGCGGGTCAGCACTGCTTGTGTTATTGGATCTCACAGCAGCATTGGACACAGTCGACCACCATCTTCTGACCCTCCACCTTGCTGTTGCTGGAGTGAGTCAGGGGGAGAGCTTTAAACTGTCTCCCCTCCTTTCTTCTCAACCGTGGACAGCGAGTGGAGAGGGGAGGCCTGGTCTCTGAGAGGTCCCCCCTCTCTTGTGGGGTTCCTCAGGGGGCCATTCTCTCCCCTCTGTTGTTTAACATCTATATGCGACCACTTGCTCAGCTGGTTCGAGGTTTTGGGCTTGAGTGTTACCAGTACACTGATGACACTCAGCTGGTGCTGAAGATGGAAGGCCGACCGGACTCTGTACCCAATTGTTTCCATCAGTGCCTCGAGGCCGTTACTGGATGGTTGCGTGCCAGCAGGTTGAGGGTGAATCCCTATGGCTGGGTCAACTGGGCAGTGGGGACATCCAGCTGCCTACCCTGGATGGCGAGGCGCTACGCCCGTCACCATTGGTCAAGAGTCTGGGAGTCCTTTTGGACCCTCTGCTGAGGATGGAGGCCCAGGTCTCTCTCCGCCGTGAGCAGAACCGCCTTCTTTCTTTCACCTGCGGCAGGCTAGATGGCTGGCCCCCTCCCTGTCCAGGGACGACCTGGCTACGGTGATCCAGGCCACGGTCATCTCCAGACTGGACTGCTGTAACACCCTCTACATTGGCCTTCCTCTGTCGGTGACCCAGAAGGTCAAGTTGGTACAAAACGCAGCTGCTCGGCTTCTTGCGGGAATCCCGATGAGATGCCACATCACCCCAATCTTACTACAGCTGCATTGGTTACCGGATCACTTTCAAAGGGATGGGACTCACCTTGAAGGCCTTGCATGGTCTGGGGCCGATGTACCTGAGGGACCGCCTCTCCCCCTCCCAACCCCAGAGATCCCTCCGTTCTGAGGACCAAGATCTATTGGAAGTCCCCAGTGTCAAGACCTTGCGTCTAACAGCAACCAGGCGCAGAGCCTTCACAGCAGTGGCACCATCACTCTGGAACACTCTGCCACCTGAAGTCTGTGCCTTGCGGGACTTACCAGCTTTCCGCACGGCATGGAAGACATACCTGTTTCGACAGGCTTTTAATGTTTGATACTACTGTTTTTAAATCGTTTTAAATCGCTTTTAGATTTTAGCCATTCTTGTAAGCCGCTCCAAGCCCCAGCGGAGTGGTGGCAGAGAAGTTCAAATAATAAATATATATATATATATATATATATATATTTCTCCACTGAGCCTGTCACCCTTCAACTTGCCACTTGCCAAGTGTGGAGATGCTATCCATTATGTATTCATTCTTAAATTACCTGAAATCTCCTGCATTACTTTCTCCCTGTGGCAATGGTCCTGCTGGTCATCATTCTGTTGCTCTTGACATCATCACTCTCAAACCTTCACTACCAAGCTTTCCGGTTGGCTGCCAATTTGGCCCAGGAGGAGAATTTCAGGCCCCAAGGCCTTCGACCTCCCGGCGGTCATTTCCGACCCTGACTCTGGACCTTGCAAGGTTGGCCTTGATGGAAAACACACCCCATGGTCAGTGACCTCCCCCCGGCAGAGGCGGGCTCCCCTCACCTGGCCGTGTTCACACCCCGCGCATTTCGGGGACTGCTTCCGGAGCTCCTGCAGCTGCGCCTCGCACATCTTCACCTCCTGCTTCAGGCGCAGGTTCTCTGCCGCCAGGAGGTCCCGGTGCTTCTCCAGGTCTGTGCCGCCCTGGGAACAGAGAGGGCAACAAAGAGGTGGCGGTTAGAAGTGCATGGACAGTTCAGAGGTGTGGGGACTGCAGCTCTCAGAAGCCCCTACTGCCAAGGATTCTGGGAAATGGAGTCCAAAACACCTGGAAGGCCACAAGTGTAATGCCACTGGAATAGCTGGCATCTCTAGCCAAGTGTGGCATAGCCAGTGCTTGCTCTCCCCCCCCCCCCCATATAATATATAATATATTGTATTTACATTTTACTTATACGCCGCTTTGAGTCCCCTTCAGGGTGAGAATGGCGGCGTATAAATGTCGTAAATAAATAAATAGATGTGTGTGTATATATAGAGAGCGAGATATGGCAAGTTCTTTAACTTCTGGAAGCTGAAAGGCAAAAGTAAGGATACAACAATGTCTGCTATAGAACAATATATTATTATTTATTTATTTATTTATTTATTTATTTACTTTACTTGTATACCGCAGTTTCTCAGCCTAACCGGCGACTCAACGCGGTTTACAACAAGGGTAAAATCAATCACAATATACAATTTAAAACACAAACGCACAATATACAGTATTACACAACAATAACAACACAATGCTTCTCATCACTAAAATCATGATCCAAATTCGTCGTCCATATTTCCATTCCTGTAATCGTCACATTGCACTGATTAACCAAATGCCTGTTCGAACATCCAAGTTTTTAATCTTCTTCGGAACACCATTAGCGAGGGGGCTGATCTTACCTCCATGGGAAGGGCGTTCCACAGCCAAGGGGCCACCACAGAAAAGGCCCTGTCTCTCGTCCCCGCCAGCCGCACTTGTGAAGCAGGCGGGATAGAGAGCAGGGCCTCCCCAGAAGATCTCAGGGTCCTGGCGGGCTGATAGACAGAGATACGTTCGGATAGGTAACTTGGGCCAGAACCGTTTAGGGCAGTGGTTCTCAACCTCTAATGCTATGACCCCTTATACAGTTCCTCATGTTGTGGTGACCCCCAACCATAAAATTATTTTTGTTGCTACTTCATAACTGTAATTTTGCTATTGTTATGAATTGTAATGTAAATATCTGATATGTAGGATGTATTTTCATTCACTAGACCAAACTTGACACAAATATCCGATATGCCCAAATTTGAATACTGGTGGTGTGGGTTGATTTTTGTCATTTGAGAGTTGTAGTTGCTGGGATTTATAGTTCACCTACTATCAAAGAGCATTTTGAACTCCACCAATGATGGAATTGAACCACATTTGGCACAAAGAACTCCCATGAGCAACAGAAAATACTGGAAGGGTTTGGTGGGCATTGACCTTGAGTTTTGGAGTTGTAGTTCACCTCCATCCAGAGAGCACTGTGGACTCAAACAATGATTGATCTGGACCAAACTTGGCATGGATACTCAATATGCCCAAATGTGAACACTGGTTGAGTTTGGGGAAAAATAGACCTTGACATTTGGGAGTTGGTCGTTGCTGGGATTTATAGTTCACTTATAATGAAAGAGCATTCTGAATCCCGTCAACGATAGAATTCGGCCAAACTTCCCACATAGAACCCCCATGACCAACAGAAAATATTGGGGTTTTTGATGGTCTTTGGTGACCCCTCTGATACCCCCTCACGACCCCCTCAGGGGTCCCGACCCCCAGGTTGAGAAACACGTTTAGGGCTTTAAAGGCCAGCGCCAGCACTTTGAATTGAGCCCGGTAGCAGATCGGCAGCCATGTTGACGATATCGTAGTCTGTGCTCATTCAGAGGAAGGCTTCAAATGGACTTGAGGCCTAAGACACTGCTCTAGCAGAGCAAAGTAATAGGCACCTTTCAGCAAAAACAATACAACAAATGATTCCAACTGCAGACGGGATGTTGCCCTGCTAGATGTTGCAGCACTAGAACTCCCATCATTCCCAAGCTAGCCAGTTAGGTCCCAAATGGTCATTTTGATATGACGTGTGTGTGTGTGTGTGTGTGTGTACATCATGATGATGATGCCACCCGCCCTCTGTAAAAATTGCCATTGTTATAAGATTGGATTGGATCCTTTGATCTGCCCAGACTTGACACACAAGGTGCCTTACGCTTGCATCTTTTAATCAGCTGCAAGGGCTCCTAAAACTGTAATTTGCTGAATAATAGTCCCCTCCTTTCATATCTTGATGTCATATGCATGTTTATAATATCCTCTTGATTGGGCCTAATTGAAAAAGCCAATGCCCTATTTAAACGAACCGACACGCTGTCTCTATTTAGGCGCGCACACTGGAGCAGCAAGAGGATTGCCGACAGGGGCGGCTCACCCATTACGCAAAGTAAGCAGTCGCGGTAGAGTTGATGTTGCCGTTGTGCAGCAACGCTCTGTGTAAGGTGGAGGAGTATCTTCTGAAGATCTCCAACACAGATCCACGACTCATAAGGGAAAAGGAATGTGTTGCCTCCCAATAAAGGAGACGAATTGATCAAGGAACGCCGGCTGTGCCAAGCCAGAGAATTAATTACTCTTTTCTAATGATCCGTTTTCCTCTGTCCTCCCTTTGGCACCGACACCCTTCTAATTGGGGCGATGGCTCTTGTGCATTATGTAAGGCCCCGCTATTGTTATACGAACGTATTGACGATACAGGCAATTGCGTTGAGGTATTATTTCCCGTACTGTCAAACCACAACATACAATGGCGTTAAGGGCACAGGACCCCCGTGAAAGTGGGGAAAATACAATTTTTGGGTGGGAAAAACACAGCTTTTTTTAACCTAAAAGAACATTTCTCCAAGTCCTCTGTCGTCATCATACACAAGAATTTGCCCCGGAGGACTTAAGACATTCTTGAGATGTGCAAAGGCCACTCTGTCCGCATGCCCGACCACCGCCTCCCAAAGCAGTTGCTCTACTCTGAACTCAAGAACGGAAAATAGAATGTTGTTGGGCAGGAAAAGAGATTGAAAGATGGGTTCAAAGCCAGCCTTAAAAACTCTGGCATTGACACCGAGAACTGGGAAGCCCTGGCCCTTGAGCGCTCCAGCTGGAGGTCAGTTGTGACCAGCAGTGCTGCAGAATTTGAAAAGGCATGGATGGAGGGTGAAAGAGAGAAACGTGCCAAGAGGAAGGTGCGTCAAGCCAACCCCGACCGGGACCGCCTTCCACCTGGAAACTAATGCCCTCACTGCGGGAGAAGATGCAGGTCAAGAATAGGGCTCCACGGCCACCTACGTTCCCACCGCCAGGACACGACACTTGGAGGACCATCATCCTCAGACTGTGAGGGATCGCCTAAGTAAGTAAGTACTTCATCAGTGTCAGAAACAGACGGTGAAGCGACAGCTCCCCTGGTGCTAATATAACTGATTTACGAGGCCATAAAAATCTCCAGCAAGCATGTAAAGAATGAGGAAGTACTTCATTAGTGTCAGAAACAGACGGTGAAGCGACAGCTCCCCTGGTGCTAATATAACTAATTTACGAGGCCGTAAAAATCTCCAGCAAGCATGTAAAGAATGAGGAAGTACTTCATCACGTCACAAATGGACGGTGAAGCAACAGCTCCCCTGGTGGCCACAAGCTGGAATGTTAAATAGCCTTTGTGTGTCTGTCTATATATGTTGTGTGTCTATGGCATTGAATGTTTGCCATGTGTATGTACATTGTAAGCCATCCCGAGTCCCCTGCGGGGTGAGAAGGGCCGAATATAAATATTGCAAATATATAAATAAAATACGCATATTTAAAATTACCCCAAATAAATACCAAAATATAGCAAATGTAAGTCATGAAGTTGGAAATTCATAGTTAAAACTGACGGGGCTCAAGCGCCATGAGCTTCAACCCTGACCTGCCATTTCCAAAAGCAAAATTGTGAATTGGCATGAAGAGGATTTCAAGAATTTGTCACCAGCCCAGATCCATTCAAAGGCCTTCAAAGGCAAATCAGGCGACTCACCAGCACGGAATGGAGCCGGCTCATTTCCTGCGCTTGCTCCCGGAGCTGGCCCTTCAGGCTCTCTGTCTGCCAAGACACAAAAAGAAATTGAAATAGGACCACTATATATATTACTAATAATATATAATATAAAATAACAATTTGCGTCAATACCCAAAACAGCCACTAAGTGGCATGCAGGAAACATTTCCTGCTCCTGGTTTTATTTCGGGACCCCATTTGGGGTCAGGATCCAAAGTTTGAGAAGCAGAGCCTTAACAAAAAAAAAGTACACAACTAAAAACAGATAAATAAACTAATAAGACTATTTGTGTCAATGCCTATAACAGCCACTAGGTGGCATTCAGAAAAAAACCACAGCTGTGGGTTTTATTTCGGTTCCCCTTTTGGGGTCGGGACCCCAGTTTAAGAGGCAGAGCCTTAAAGAAAAAATTATACAACTACAAACAGATAAATAAACTAATAAGACTATTTGTGTCAATGCCTTAAACAGCCACTAGGTGGCATTCAGGAAACGTTTCCTGCGGCAAAAGGTGCACAACGGCAAATATATAAATAAACTGATAAAGACAATTTGCGTCAATACCGAAAACAGCCGCTAGGTGGCATTAAGTAAACATTTCCTGCTCCTGGTTTTATTTCAGGACCCCATTTGAGGTCAGGATCCAAAGTTTGAGAAGCAGAGCCTTAACAAAAAAAAAGTACACAACTAAAAACAGATAAATAAACTAATAAGACTATTTGTGTCAATGCCTAAAACAGCCACTAGGTGGCATTCAGGAAATGTTTCCTGCTGCTGATTGTATTTTGGGACCCCATTTGAGGTCGGGACCCACAGTTTAAGAGGCAGAGCCTTAAAGAAAAAAGTGCACAACTACAAACAGATAAATAAACTAATAAGATTATTTGTGTCAATGCCTAAAACAGCCACTAGGTGGCATTCAGAAAAAAACCCACAGCTGTGGGTTTTATTTCGGTTCCCCTTTTGGGGTCGGGACCCACAGTTTAAGAGGCAGAGCCTTAAWGRAAAAATTATACAACTACAAACAGATAAATAAACTAATAAGACTATTTGTGTCAATGCCTWAAACAGCCACTAGGTGGCATTCAGGAAACGTTTCCTGCGGCAAAAGGTGCACAACGGCAAATATATAAATAAACTGATAAAGACAATTTGCGTCAATACCGAAAACAGCCACTAAGTGGCATTCAGGAAACGTTTCCTGCTCCTGGTTTTATTTCGAGACCCCATTTGGGATCAGGATTCAAAGTTTAAGAAGCAGAGCCTTAACAAAAAAAGTACACAACTAAAAACAGATAAATAAACTAATAAGGCTATTTGTGTCAATGCCTAAAACAGCCACTAGGTGGCATTCAGGAAACGTTTTCCTTTGGCAAATGTTGCACAGCTGCAAATATATAAATAAACTGATAAAGACAATTTGCGTCAATACCTAAAAAAGCCACTAAGTGGCTTTCAGGAAATGTTTCCTGCTCCTGGTTTTATTTCAGGACCCCATCTGGGGTCAGGGTCCAAAGTTTGAGAAGCAGAGCCTTAAAGAAAAGAGTGCACAACTAAAAACAGAAAAATAAACTAATGAGACTATTTGTGTCAATACCTAAAACAGTCACTAGGTGGCATTCAGGAAATGTTTCCTGCTCCTGGTTGTATTCGGGATCTCATTAATGAGACGCTGAGAATCTATATCTTATTAGTTTTATTATTTTATTTAATGTTATTTATGTTGAATGTTTTAATTGTTTTTATGTTATTGCGGGCATCGAATCGTGCCTTTTGTAAACAGCCCTGAGTCGCCCTCGGGCTGAGAATGGCGGTATATAAATATAGTAAATAAATAAATAAATAAATTTGGGGTTGGGACCCACAGCTTAAGAGGCAGTGCCTTAACAAAAAAAAGTGTACAACTAAAAAGAGATAAATAAACTAATAAGACTATTTGTGTCGATACCTAAAACAGCCACTAGGTGGCATTCAGGAAACGTTTCCTGCGGCAAAACGTGCACAGCTACAAATATATAAATAAACTGATAAAGATAATTTGTGTCAGTTGAGATTAACTTCACAATTCAGCAGCAGATCAGTTGCACAACTTCAGCGCTTTCCAGTAGCTTCTTCCTGCACAGTATTTTCAGTCAACTGCTCCCACAGCCTGCAGCCACGCTGGAACCTTTTACAGACACTTGAGCACATGCCCGGCCATTGTCAGTTTTACCACTGACTTTCCCCCAGTCTAGATGATATTGCAGACTTACCACAGCACACAGTTATATCTTGTCTTAGCAGACAGGTTCTTTTAATTACATATAGCCTTCGAAGAACAACATCACAGCACAAGGAGAAATATACACTGTACATGACTTCCTTATATACAATTCTTTTACACATAGCAATCACCGATTAGTTCCCAACTCATTCACTTAACTCAAACCCAGGATTACATCATTCACAATCACCTGGACTAGGCCAGAACACATTCCCCAAATGAAGTTCTATATACAGTCAGAATTTCCAATAGAAGCCCATTAGCAATGCATGACTCAGCTATATTACATTACTATACATTGTAAAACCTGACAGTGTCAATACCTTAACAATAGGCCTGGGCAGTTTCGTTTCGTTAATTCGTAATTCGTTAATAATTCGTTAATTTTTCCAATTACAAAACGATAACGAACCATTCTGGAGCAATCATTTAAAAAAAACGAATTTTTAAACGCGTTTTGCAAATGCTTCGTATTTCGTTATTGTATTCGTTTCGTTATTGTTCTGAGGTCGTTTCGTTATTATTTCCGCATGTCTGGGCCAGTTTTATGGTTTAATTAATGAAAAAAAATTATAATATCACACCAACAGTCAAGAACAGAGGGAGAGGGAAGCTTCAGAAGTTTTTGGAGGTTTTTTAGCGTATTTCGCGGTCGCGCCCGCCATTAACGAATCGATTCGTTATTGTTTCGGAAATCGATTAGTTATTTTTTTACCATTTACGAAATTTCGTAAATATCGAACTTTTTAAAAGGAAAATTTTGTAATTATTTTAAATATCGAAACAAAAAAACCCCCCAAATACAAATCGATTTTAGAAACAAATTTTTGCGTTGTTACCCAGGCCTACTTAACAAGCCACTAAGTGGCATTCAGGAAACGTTTCCTGCTCCTGGTTTTATTTTGGGACCCCATTTGGGGTCGGGATCCAAAGTTTGAGATGCAGAGCCTTAACAAAAAAAGTGCACAACTAAAAACAGAAAAATAAACTAAGACTATTTGCGTCAAAACCTAAAACAGCCACTAGGTGGCATTCAGGAAACGTTTCCTGCTGCTGGTTGTATTTCGGGACCCCATTTCGGGTCAGGACCCACAATTTGAGAGGCAGAGCCTTCAAGAACAGAAGTGCGGAGCCCTACCTGCGCGGCCTGTCCGCCTTCTTCCTCTGAAAGCCTCTCCTGCAGCGCGACCAGCTCCTCCTGCAGCTGCCGCTTCTCCTCCTGAAGCTGGGAGAGCGACTCCAGCAGCCTCTGCACCACCGGGAGCTGGTGCGCCCCACACAAGCTGGACCGGCCCCCGCTGAGGACCCTCCCGGCCCCTGAAAGGGAAGGAGACAGGGCGTCAGTGGGTCAGGAAGGAGGGTCTGTGGGACGGATGGGATCGAAAGGGAGCAGCGTGGGATGGAACGCCAGCAGGACGCGCCATGGAAGGCCGTGGGAGGCAGCGCAGGCTGGGCAGCAAAGCCCCCTCCCCTCACAAACATAACCGCCAAGGCTCACTCCGGGTCACAATCCTCCTTTGAGACACACACACAATCCCAATTGGAGTCAAAGGAAGAACTACAACATGTCGAGATCAAGTCTGGGCCAACTGATACTAATATATAATAATAATAATAATAATAATAATAATAATAATAATAATAATAACAACAACAACAACACAATAATAATACAATACAATATCAGTAATAACAAAATACTAATACTAATAAAATATAAGATTCCTCTCGCTTCCTGTCGTCTCAGCCCCGTTCTTAACTAGGAGTCATTTGCAAGTCGGATGTTTGCAACTCAGGAATGGCATGTGTGTATTATAATAATATACTAATACTACTATATAATATAATAATACAACAACAGCAATAATACAATAACAATAATAATACAATATCAATAATAATAATAATAATAATACAATACAATACAATAATAACAAAATTCTAATACTAATAAAATATAAGATTCCTCTTGCTTCCCACTGTCTCAGTAACACAACAACAACAACAATACAACAACAACAACAATAATAATACAATAACAATAGTAATAATACAATATAATAATAACAAAATACTAATACTAATAAAATATAAGATTCCTCTCGCTTCCTGTGGTCTCAGCCCCGTTCTTAACTAGGAGTCACAACAATAATAATACAATAACAATAGTAATAATACAATATAATAATAACAAAATACTAATACTAATAAAATATAAGATTCCTCTCGCTTCCCACTGTCTCAGTAACACAACAACAACAACAATACAACAACAACAACAATAATAATACAATAACAATAGTAATAATACAATATAATAATAACAAAATACTAATACTAATAAAATATAAGATTCCTCTCGCTTCCCACTGTCTCAGTAACACAACAACAACAACAATACAACAACAACAACAATAATAATACAATAACAATAGCAATAATACAATATAATAATAACAAAATACTAATACTAATAAAATATAAGATTCCTCTCGCTTCCTGTGGTCTCAGCCCCGTTCTTAACTAGGAGTCATTTGCAATTTGGATGTTTGCAACTCAGGAGTGGCATGTGTGTATTATAATAATATACTAATACTACTATATAATATAATAATACAACAACAGCAATAATACAATAACAATAATAATACAATATCAATAATAATAATAATAATACAATACAATACAATACAATAATAACAAAATTCTAATACTAATAAAATATAAGATTCCTCTTGCTTCCCACTGTCTCAGTAACACAACAACAACAACAATACAACAACAACAATAATAATACAATAACAATAGTAATAATACAATATAATAATAACAAAATACTAATACTAATACTAATAAAATATAAGATTCCTCTCGCTTCCTGTGGTCTCAGCCCCGTTCTTAACTAGGAGTCATTTGCAAGTCGGATGTTTGCAACTCAGGAATGGCATGTGTGTATTATAATAATATAATAATACTAATATATAATATAATAATACAACAATAATACAATAACAACAACAATAATACAATATGAATAATAATAATACAACAAAATAATAATAATACAATAATATATGTGATTTATATTATTTTGTATTGCTTTGTATTGCTGTTATTGCTTTTCTGTTGTGATGCGTTGTTGGGCTTGGCCTCATGTAAGCCACTCCGAGTCCCTTGGGGAGATGGTAACGGGGTATAAATAAAGTATTATTATTATTATTATTATTATTGTTATATAATACAACAACAATAATAAAATAACAATAATAATAATACAATATCAACAATAATAATACTACAATACAATAATAACAAAATACTAATACTAATAAAATATAAGATTCCTCTCGCTTCCTGTTGTCTCAACCCCGTTCTTAACTAGGAGTCATTTGCAAGTCGGATGTTTGCAACTCAGGAATGGCTTCTGTGTGTGTGTGTGTGTTATAATAATGTACTAATATATAACATAAATTGCATCTCTGTGTGTGTATTATAATAATATAATAATACTAATATTATTATATTACTTATTGTATTATTATATAATATAATAATACAACAACAACAATGTACAATAAGAACAATAATAATACAATATCAATAATAATAATAATAATAATAATAATAATACAATACAAAATACCAATAAAATACAAGATTCCTCTCGCTTCCTGTTGTCTCAACCCCGTTCTTAACTAGGAGCCATTTGCAAGTCGGATGTTTGCAACTCAGGAACTGCCTGTGTGTGTGTGTGTTATAATAATGTACTAATATATAACATAAATTGCATCTGTGTGTGTATTATAATAATATAATAATACTAATATTATTATATTACTTATTGTATTATTATATAATATAATAATACAACAACAACAATGTACAATAAGAACAATAATAATACAATATCAATAATAATAATAATAATAATAATAATAATACAATACAAAATACCAATAAAATACAAGATTCCTCTCGCTTCCTGTTGTCTCAACCCCGTTCTTAACTAGGAGCCATTTGCAAGTCGGATGTTTGCAACTCAGGAACTGCCTGTGTGTGTGTGTGTTATAATAATGTACTAATATATAACATAAATTGCATCTCTGTGTGTGTGTATTATAATAATATAATAATACTAATATATACCATATTATTACTCAGCCCCGTTCTTAACTATTATTATTATTATTAACTTTATTTATACCCCGCAAAACCTCCCGAAGGACTCAGTGCGGCTTACAAAGGCCAAGGCCACCAACTACAATAACATACACATACACAATAAAGTCATAAGCAAATAAAAACATCAAGCAAAGCATTAGGAACAATAAAAACAATGACACAGTGACGCATTTAAAACCAAGGGCCGGCCAAGTGTAATAGACAAAATTTAAAAGTGCTGGACTTGACAAGTGATATGTAGAGGTATTTGGAGGTAGGTGCAATGTGCAGACAATCCTGGTCTCTAACAAAGTGCATTTGGGACATGATGCCAGGAGTTTCCTATTCTGGAAAGGCACACTGGAACAGCCAGGTCTTCAGGCTTTTCCTAAAGACAGCCAACGTTGGGGCTTGTCTGATGTCCTTGGGGAGAGAGTTCCAGAGTCGGGGGGCCACCACAGAGAAGGCCCTGCCCCTCGTCCCCACCAAACGCGCCTGTGACAGGAACTAGGAGCCATTTGCAAGTCGGATGTTTGCAACTCAGGAATGGCCTCTCTGTGTGTATTACAATAATATGATAATGCTAATATACAGGGTTGGTCAAAATGAATAGGCCAATAAGAAAATTAATTTTAGACAAATGTATGTTTACTGTAACCAAACTACAGCTACGTAGCGACAGATAAACTATCAAAGTTTTGTCTCACCTTCAGAGATGTTCGATATGGGCGCCCCGTGTGACACGGCAGATGTCCAAGCGATAGTCCAGTTCATTCCACATCCGTTGCAGCACATCCGACGTAATGGCATCGAATGCAGCAACGTCTGGGAAGGTGTTCGTTGAGGTCCTAACCCTAACCCTAACCCTATCCCTATCCCTATCCCTAACCCTAACCCTAACCCTAACCCTATCCCTAACCCTAACCCTATCCCTAACCCTATCCCTAACCCTAACCCTAACCCTAACCCTAACCCTAACCCTAACCCTATCCCTAACCCTAACCCTATCCCTAACCCTACCCACCCTAACCCTAACCCTATCCCTAACCCTAACCCTATCCCTAACCCTAACCCTAACCCTAACCCTAACCCTAACCCTAACCCTAACCCTAACATCCCTATCCCTAACCCTAACCCTAACCCTAACCCTATCCCTAACCCTAACCCTATCCCTAACCCTAACCCTACCCTAACCCTAACCCTAACCCTAACCCTATCCCTAACCCTATCCCTAACCCTAACCCTAACCCTATCCCTACCCTAACCCTAACCCTAACCCTAACCCTTGAAATTCTCGCTGGACCGTAATTACTGACATTGTTTTAGCAAATGTCATCACACAAAACGCCTTCTCTTTGCTTGATTCCGCCATTTTGAAAACAGCGACCCCTAGCGACGCCTAGCGGCATTAACGTACATGTGTGTTGCTCAAAAAAAACTTTGATAGTTTATCTGTCGCTACGTAGCTGTGGGTTGGTTACAGTAAACATACATTCGTCTAAAATTAATTTTCTTATTGGCCTATTCATTTTGACTAACCCTGTATAACATAATAATACAACTTAATATCATAATATTAAAACGAATACTATTACAATAGAAGATTCCTCTCGCTTCCTGTTGTTTCGCCCTGTTCTGAACTAAGAGTTGTTTGCAAGCCTGCCTGTCTCCATGTTTGTGTATTAGTCTATCCCAGGCCTGGGCAAACTTTGGCCTTCCCTCCAGGTGTTTGGGACTCCAACTCCCACAATGAAACCCAAAACACCTGGAGGGAGGGCCAAAGTTTGCCCAGGCCTGGGATAGACAATAATAATGATGATTCTGTATCTACATGCTGGAATAATGTGGTGCAAGTTGGATGTCTGTCACTAGGGGAGTGCCTACATTGACGATTATTCGGGAATGGAGACCTGCGAGGCTACAAAGCGTAGCGTTGAAATGACAAGCATCAGTTCACTGGCACAAAGGAATGATGGGGTTGGGTGTCTCTGATCTGGTATGGAGGAGCACAGAGAGAAAGCGTCCCAAGCACAGCGATGATGTCTGGAGAGAGAGAGAGAAATGGGGAGAGACGCCACATCTCCACCTGCAGCACATGGATGCGCGCATGGCGGCCGCGCGGAGAGCGGAGGTCAATCCCACTGCAGCCACAGAAGGGGGTCCTCGCCCACACCGCGCGGGATTCCTGTCGCCACAAAGCACCAAAGGAGAAGAAGAAAGTGACACAGAGAGGAGAAGAACCCGTGACATCGCCATTGGTCAGAACAGCCAGGCTACGCAACCGGAAGCACAGTCCCTTCACCACACCACCGCCCACATGTCGCACAGCCACGTCAGGAGGAGAAGGACCACCTACATCACAGAGAACTTGCAACACGTCACAACAGGGACTTTCCTGAAGTATGACTCCAGCCAAACATATATACCCTTCCCTATGTCGTCCAAAATTAATATATATATTTTTGTGTGTGTGTGTATGTATATTTATTTATTATTTATTTTATTTATTTCTTGCACTTATAGACCGCCACTCTCAGCCCTCGGGGCGACTCGTGGCGGTGTACAACAACATAGAAAAGACGGCTTACAATAAGTCAACAATACATAACATTCTACTACTACATAACACTACTATACTAAAAATCCGCTTCGTCATATCATAGGGTCATAATCCGTCTCATAATCGCAGTCCATTCCGGTCGTCAATTCCAGTAACATAGCACTCAATTGAAGGCCATCTCGAAGAGCCATGTTTTCAGGCCCTTACGGAAGGCCATGAGGGAGGGCGCCTGTCTAATTTCAGCAGGGAGGGAGTTCCACAGCCGGGGGGCCACAACCGAGAAGGCCCGCTCCCTGGTCCCCGCCAAGCGTGCCTGTGAGGCAGGCGGGACCGAGAGAAGGGCCTCCCCGGATGATCTCAAGGTCCTCGTGGGCTCGTAGGCCGAGATGCGGTACTCAAGGTATTTTGGGCCGGAACCGTTTAGGGCTTTGTAGGTTAGCACCAGCACCTTGAATTGGGCCCGGTAGCTGATCGGCAGCCAGTGGAGCTGGGACAGCAAGGGGCGTTGTGTGCTCCCTGCGTCCCGCTCCTGTTAATAACATGGCTGCCGCGCGCTGGACTAGCTGAAGCTTCCGGGCCGTCTTCACGGGCAGCCCCACGTAGAGAGCGTTGCAGTAGTCAAGGCGGGATGTGACCAGAGCGTGTACCACCGTGGCCAAGTCAGACTTCCCAAGGTACGGGCGCAGCTGGCGCACGAGCCTAAGCTGTGCAAATGCTCCCCTGGTCACCCCTGAAACCTGGGGATCCAGGCTCAAAGATGAATCCAGGGTCACACCCAAGCTGCGAACCTGCGCCTTCAAGGGGAGTGCGCCCCCGTCCAGCACAGGCTGTAACCCTATACCCTGTTCGGCCTTGCGACTGACCAGGAGTACCTCTGTCTTGTCTGGATTTAATTTCAGTTTGTTCGCCCTCATCCAGACCATTACAGCGGCCAGGCACCGGTTCAGGACCTCGACAGCCTCCTTAGTAGCAGGTGGAAAGGAGTGACAGAGTTGGACATCATCTGCGTACAGATGACACCGCACCCCGAAACTCCGGATGATCTCACCCAGCGGCTTCATGTAGATATTAAACAGCATGGGGGACAGTATGGAACCCTGTGGAACCCCACAAGTCAAAGGTTGTGGTGTAGAACAGGAGTCCCCCTAACACCTTCTGGGTACGCCCCTCCAGAAATGAGCGGAGCCACTGCAAAGCAGTGCCCCCAAGACCCATCTCTGCAAGGCGCCCAGAAGAATACCGTGGTCGACGGTATCGAAGGCCGCTGAGAGGTCCAGGAGCACCAACAGGGACACACTCCCCCTGTCTAGCTCCCGGCGCAGATCATCCACTAAGGCGACCAAGACCGTCTCAGTACCATGTCCCGGTCTGAAACCAGACTGTGCCGGATCCAGAATATCCGTGTCTCTCAAGAATACCTGGAGTTGTGAGGCCACCACGCTTTCAATGACTTTGCCCAAAAAGGGGAGATTGGAAACAGGCCGAAAGTTGTCGAATTTAGTGGGGTCCAGTGATGGTTTCTTCAACAGCGGCTTTATAATAGCCTGTTTTAGGCTCGCTGGAATCTTGCCTTCCCGAAGGGAGGCATTAACCACCACCGTTACCCACTCAGCCAATCCCCCTCTGGCCTCTTTCAGAAGCCAGGATGGGCAGGGGTCTAGGATGGACGTGGTGGGCCTCATTCCTCCAAGTATCTTGTCCACATCCTCGGGCTTCACAAACTGAAAAGAATCCATCAAAATAGGACAAGCAGGTGCTCGTGTCACATCCACAGAGACTGCATTTAACATGGTGTCCAGCCCAGAACGGATCAAAGCGACTTTGTCTGCAAAGAACCGAGCAAATGCTTCACAGCGCGTGGCCGAGTTGTCAGGGCTCCCACCTGAGGTAGGGGGAGTTAAAAGACCTCTGACAATCCGAAACAACTCCGCCGGACGGTTTTTTGCAGACGCAATAGTGGCCGCAAAGAAAGTTTTCTTTGCGGCTTTTATTGCCGCGGCATATGCCTTTAAAAAGGACACAAACCGTGTTCGGTTTGGCTCGCTCGGATCCGAACGCCACACGCTCTCTAGTTCCCTCTTCTTTCGCTTCAATGCTGCCAGCTCCTCAGTAAACCAAGGAGCTGGTTTAGCTCGGTTACTTGAGAGGGGACGTTCCGGAGCGATCCTGTCAATTGCCCTGGTCATCTCCCCATTCCAGAGAGCGACCAAGGCCTCGACATGGTCACCTACCGAGGTGGCGGGAAAAACCCCAAGAGCCGTCAGGAATCCATTCGGATCCATAAGCCTCCTGGGGCGGACCATCTTAATGGGTCCTCCACCTTTGCGGGGGTGCGTGTGTATATATATATATATATTGTATATATGTAATATATATATTGTATTATATATATATATATATATATATATATATATATATTGTATATATGTAACCAGCCATATAAATCTTTCCCTATGCTGCCCAAAACTTATGTATGTATGTGTATATATATATATATATATATACACATATATATAATTTTGTGTATGTGTGTATACATACATACATACATACACAGGGACTGTGGCACAGCTGGCTGGGAGTCAGCTGCATTAAGATCACTGCTGACCAAAAGGTCATCAGTTCAAAGCCAGCGCGAGTCGGAGTGAGCTTCCAACCAATTTGTGTAGCTTGCTGTCGACCTTTGCAGCCCGAAAGACAATTGCATCTGTCAGGTAAGAAATTTAGGAGGCTAATTTACGACGCCATAAAATTTTCCAGCAAGCATGCAAAGAATGAGGAAGTACTCCATCAGTGTCACAAATGGACGATGAAGCGACAGCTCCCCCGGTGGTCAAAATACCCTCATGAAAAATCTGGAATGTTAAATAGCCTTTGTGTGTCTGTCTATGTATGTTGTGTGTCTATGGCCCTGAATGTTTGCCATGTATATGTGACATTGTAATCTGTGCTGACTCCCCTGCGTGGTGAGAAGGGCGGAATATAAATACTGTAAATAAATACATGCATACATACACACACACATACATACAAGACAGTCCCCAGGCTACGTAGAAGAGAGGTTCTATAGGTTTGTTCTTAATTTGATGTGTATGGAAGTCAAAATAGTGTTGGGAATCAGCCTGTGTTTGTGTTTCAGGATCCTGATGTGGGAAATGATGAGGGAAATGATGGTGTCGAGGCTGAGGTACAAGATGGAGATGGTTTTTGGTCAATGATTTTCAGGCAGACAATGACAGAGAGGCCCCAGTGCAAAGGGCAGTTTCTCATGAGAATATCCCTACTGGGCCTAGCAATGATGGTTCACTCCCTCTCTCTGTGACCAGGGTGGGACAAAGGACCCTTGTCTGCTGGAATTAGGTGTGAACGTTTCAACTGACCACCTTGATTAGCATATAATTGCCTGGCAGTGCCTGCATCTAATCACCTCTCAACAAACGTTTGCTCCAGGCACTGTCAGGCCATTATATGCTAATCTAGGGGGTCAGTTGAAACATTCACACCTCCCTCCAGCAGACAAGAGTCCTTTGTCCCACCCTGGTCATTCCACAGATATATAAACCCACTTTCCTACTTCCAACAGACCTCACTACCTCTGAGGATGCTTGCCATAGATGCAGGCGAAACGTCAGGAGAGAATGCCTCTAGACCATGGCCATATAGCCCGAGAAAACCTACAACAACCCAGTGATTCCGGACATGAAAGCCTTCGACAATACAATTATTATTATTATTATTATTATTATTATTATTATTATTATTACTATTAGTAGAACAACAACAACAATGATGTTAGTAGAGGCTGAGCTTGTGCATCTTCCTAATCTTGCTGACAATGCAAATTTCAGCCCTGACCTAGTTTTGCAAGCTTTGCAAGCTTCGCTTTGAACCGCGAGCGCACCACTTCAAAACCCATTTTCCTTTTACTGGCGGATGGAATTTTATTAGGTGCCTTTATTCCTGGGCTTCATCCGCTCGGCAGGCTCCGAGATCTCCGGTCACGACGACGGTGCAATTAATCCGCTGCTGAAAAATTCATAGGGCGGTCACGCTAATTCCCAAGCGTGTTAAATGAAATCCAAGGCAGGAGCAAAACCAAAGCGCTGGGGCCATGCTGCAAGAATCCCCTTGTTGCGCTGTGTCAATCATACACAGGGGCGGCTCAACCCTTACGCAAAGTAAGCATTTGCGGTAGAGTTGATTTTGCCCAGGGACGCTCTTGAAGTGCTCTTGGGGGAAAATAGACCTTGACATGTGTGAGTTGGAGTTACTGGGATGTATAGTTCACCTACAATCAAAGAACATTCTGAACTCCACCAAGGATGGAACTGAACCAAATATGGCACACAGAACTCCCACGATGAACACAAAATATATATCAGTGATTGGTTGGGGGGGGGGGGGATGTGCCAAAATACTGTTTGCTTACCATTGAAAATTACCTAGGGCTGCCTCTGATCATACATACATAAACATGGCATTCCTGCAAAACATTTGGTTAGGGAAATGGGTTGGGACCCGACACTGCCCGGGTTATTTGAGAAAAGAATTGTGTATCAAGGTTAGACTTTATCAGTTATTCATATGGCTCGCAGTGGTCTCAGGAAGTTAGTGAAGGTACTGCAAGTCCCATCATCTGTGGTCTATCCTCCTCCAAACTGCACCAGGATGGAGAGTGGGCCATGGGCGCTCTGTGTGCCACGTTTGGTCTTGATTGGTCATTGGATCACAGTGGTCTTGGAAAGTGAGTTTTGCTGCCAGGCGGCCTTTCCACCCAAAGATATGGAAGTCAGTGTGCAAAAGCACTGGGAGGAAAATGAGGTTGTGGGCTTTAAATATAGCTTTTTATATTGTATTTCAACTTTATATCCACACAAACATTTGCTCGAGGCCGCGGGCCTCGAGCAAAGGAAACCAAGGGCAATCCCACCCCTGACATACTGTTTCCTCCTTTCTTTGTGGCGGCCCCTCACTCGCTGTTGGGTTCCCTACCTTTCTTAGTCATCGCCTTCTTCCCATCTCGGTTTCTCTGTCTCGCTCTCGTTTCGTGCAAAGGGGAGAACGAGAAAGACGCTCCAGAACAAGAGAGAAAGCCCAACGTGGGGATCTCCTCCTTGCTCCGATGTGTCTGGACAAGCTCTGGCAATTAGAAGAACCAACCTGCAGATTTGTGCTGTTCAGGCTTATGGAGAGAGTGCAGAAGAAGAAGCACCAGGCTCAGCACAAACGGCAAGAGGCGGAGGCAAAAGGCAAGAGATCCTCCAGAGCCAATGTTTAGAAGACAGAGAGACACACTAGGATTTCCTTTGTTCCAGACACTCTCCTCCTTTGGATGCAGCCCAAGTGCTGAACCTGACTCAGCACAGAGAAGATGGCTTTGAAGGGCAACAGATACCAGGAGCTGTCTTCATAGACCTGTCAGCAGCCTATGAGACTGTGAACCACCGCTGCCTCCTCCTGAGAAAAATGTATAATATCACAAAGGACGACCACCTCACCCGCCTCATAGAAAAACCTGCTACAGAACAGGAGCTTCTTTGTTGAGTTCCTGGGCCAGAGAAGCAGATGGCGGAAACAGAAGAACGGCCTGCCTCAGGGGAGCGTGCTTGCTCCATCCATGTTCAACATCTACACAAATGACCAGCCACTGCCAGAAGGGACAGAGAGTTTCATCTATGCTGATGATCGTGCCATCACCACTCAAGGAAATCAGCTACCAAACAGGAGCTTCTTTGTTGAGTTCCAGGGCCAGAGAAGCAGATGGCGGAAACAGAAGAACGGCCTGCCTCAGGGGAGCGTGCTTGCTCCATCCGTGTTCAACATCTACACAAATGACCAGCCACTGCCAGAAGGGACAGAGAGTTTCATCTATGCTGATGATTGTGCCATCACCACTCAAGGAAATCAGCTACAGAACAGGAGCTTTTTTGTTGAGTTCCAGGGCCAGAGAAGCAGATGGCGGAAACAGAAGAACGGGGAGCATGCATGCTCCATCCATGTTCAACATCTACACAAATGACCAGCCACTGCCAGAAGGGATAGAGAGCTTCATCTATGCTGACGATCGTGCCATCACCGCTCAAGCAGGGAGCTTTGAGATGGTTGAACAGAAGCTCTCCGAAGCTCTATGTGCTCTTACTGCCTATTACAGGGAAAACCAGCTGATCCCTAATCCATCTAAAACACAGACATGTGCTTTTCACTTCAAGAACAGACAAGCATCCCGAGCTCTGAGGATTACCTGGGAAGGAATCCCACTGGAGCATTGCAGCGCACCCAAACACCTGGGAGTCACTCTGGACCGTGATCTGACCTACAAGAAGCACTGCCTGAACATCAAGCAAAAAGTGGGTGCTAGAAACAATATCATACAAAAGCTGACTGGCACAACCTGGGGATCACAACCAGACACAGTGAAGACCTCTGCCCTTGCGCTTTGCTACTCTGCTGCTGAGTATGCATGCCCAGTGTGGAACACATCTCACCACGCTAAAACAGTGGATGTGGCTCTTAATAAGACATGCCGCATTATCACAGGGTGTCTGCGCCCTACACCACTGGAGAAATTACACTGCTTAGCCGGTATTGCACCACCTGACATCCGCCTGGAAGTAGCAGCCAATAGTGAAAGGACAAAGGCAGAGACATCTCTAGCTCATCCCCCATTTGGGTATCAGCCAGTACGTCAACAACTGAACACAAGACATAGTTTTCTAAGATGTACAGAGAGACTTGCTGGAACAGCTCAGTAAGCGAGAGTCCAAAAGTGGCAGGCTCAAACCCAGAACCTCAACCAATGGCTGATACCAAATGGGAGACTCCCCCCTGGTCACACAGAAGACAGGGCGACTTGGAAGGTGCTGAACAGACTGCGCTCTGGCACCACGAGATGCAGAACCAAGCTCAAGAAATGGGGCTACAAAGTGGAATCCACGACATGCGAGTGCGGAGAAGAGCAAACCACTGACCACCTGCTGCAATGCACCCTGAGCCCTGCCACATGCACAATGGAGGACCTTCTCATAGCGACACCAGAGGCACTCCAAGTGGCCAGATACTGTTCAAAGGACATTTAATAGAATACCAAGCTTGCAAACTTTTGGTTTGTTAAAAAATATTAAATACAACTGTTTCATTTGCTCCTGACACTATAAATAAAATAAATAATCTTTGCATTTCATTGTTTTCTACCTAAGTGTAGTGTCCTACATTCATGTGGTAATTCAGCCCACAGTTGTCGCTGATATCGATGTAAATGAGGAAGGGGATCATGGGAACTCTGAGCTTGTGAGCCAATGTTGAGATTTTAAGTCCTGAAAACGATCAGTCGGTGTCTCCAGCAGTTTGTGAAGGTCACATTCCGGAGAGGTGCCGAGATGGTACAGAAGAGTCGTTCTCTAGAGAAACGAGTTCAAAGGCTGAAATCCAAGGTGGAGAGAATAATAAGTTGCAAGGTAATGAGCTGGTTGATAGGAGACTTAGTTTTCGTAAACTTTGTGCTGCTCAACAGAACCCCCAAAGGTCACAGCGCTTGTTAGAGAAGAAACCCGTATCAGGAAGTCATGGGAGAAGGCATGATTTCATGTGTATATTAGGGAGGCCGAGGGGATTTTCCAGCCAGTCTGGTCAATGTTCGTAATTAAAGCAACAGCTCTTGCCAAGTCCTAGTCAAGCTTTCTGAGGGATAGAATCATAGAATCCTAGAGTTGGAAGAGACCTCATGGGCCATCCAGTCTAACCCCATTCTGCCAAGAAGCAGGAAAATTGGATTCAAAGCACCCCCGACAGATGGCCATCCAGCCCCTGTTTAAAAGCTTCCAATGAAGGAGCCTCCACCACACTCCGGGGCAGAGAGTTCCACTGCTGAACGCCTCTCACAGTCAGGAAGTTCTTCCTCATGTTCAGATGGAATCTCCTCTCTTGTAGTTTGAAGTTTGAATTCTAGTTCCATACCTTTACTCCTGTTTCATGCTTCCAAGTTTGAAGGATTGTTATTGGATTTTTGTATTGGATTCCGGTGCTTTGGAATTTTGGCTGTACCTTGAACCTTGTGGAATATTTTTTTATACATATAGACTTTGAAGTTCTCACTGTTTTTGCTACAGTGCTTTTTATATAATCTTTAATAAACTGCTTTGCTGATTTAACTTGGACTGGACTGTGGTGGTTATGGACAGAGGTGTTTCCTGGCCTGGAGAGCAACACTTCATTTTCGTTTTGGCCCATCCGCTCTCTCACCCGTTGAGATCCCTTTTTGCATCCTGTCTTCTGGAGTAGTCGCTCTCCTCCTCCCAATTGGGTCCCATCAGAGCGGGTGTTGGCAGCGGTGGTGGTGGTTGTTGTTGTTCTTCTTCTTCTTCTTCTTCTTCTTCTCCCTTCTCCTCCTCCTTCTCTTTCTTCTTCTGCTTTTTTCTTCTTCTCCTTTTTCTTCTTCTTCTTTTTCTTCTCCTTCTCCTCCTCCTTCTCTTTCTTCTTCTTTTTCTTCTTCTCCTTCTCCTCCTCCTTCTCCTTTTTCTTCTTCTTTTTCTTCTTCTTTTTCTTCTCCTTCTCCTCCTCTTTCTTTTTCTTCTTCTTTTCTTCATCTCCTCTTTCTCTTCCTTCTCCTTCTCCTCCTTCTCCTCCTCCTTCATCTCCTTCTTCTTCTCCTTCTCCTTTCTTCTTCTTTTCTTCTGAGATGGGACCCAATTGGGAGGAGGAGAGCGACTACTCCAGAAGACAGGATGCAAAAGGGACCTCAACTGATGAGACAGCAGACGGGCCAAAACTAACACAACGAAGTCTTGCCCTCCACTTTGGGGCCTTCCTCTCCACTTCCTCTGCTTCATCCCCATTTCACCCTGAGCCTCCCACGTCCGAAATCTGCAATGGACAAGGACAAGCCTTGCAACTCAAGGGCACAAAGAGGGAGGAACGTCAGACGACACTTGGCCCAGAGAGAAGGACAACTTCGCTCCCTGGTTTCTTCTCTTTGTGCCCCCGACTCCCTCCCAAAGCGAGGAAGGCCCTTCTGTTCCGAATCCACAAAGGCGAGGAATGGCATGGCTCAAAGTCCGATCATTGTCGGGAGCTCACGTTTCCATTGCAGGCCCCATATAGAAGGCGCTCTCCCTCTCGCCCTCACAGAGAAAGCAGCTGCACATCAAGCGCAAAAAGGCTGCACGGAACGTCAACGTGAGGTTTTAAGTCCTGAAAATGATCGGTCGGTGTCTCCAGAAGTTCGTGGTGGGAGGAATGATTCCGAAGAGAGGCTCCTGCTGATAATCCCACTGCTCTGGCTTCTCCCTAGTTGTCATTGCAGAAAGTGTGGGGACACATGAGATTTTTGTTTCTTCCAAAGTCACGCAACGACGCCTTGTTTAGAAAGGAACGCTCGGAATATTACAAATGGTTCCGTGTGTTTTCATGTGCACATCTTTTACAGAAATATGTCTCAAGATGTGCATTCTACTAAATGTCTGTATTATTATGTGTTTTGAACTGTGCTTCAAGTCATATAAGGCAACAACAACAACAACTTGGTATCTTCTAGATATAGGTTCTAGAGCAATATAATGGTAGGGTGTGATAGAAGAAGAATAAGAGGAAGAGGAGGAGGAAGAGGAAGAGGAAGAGGAAGAAGAAAAGAAAGAGGAAGAGGAGGAGAAAGAGGAAGAAGAGGAGGAAGAAAAGAAAAAGAGGGGGGAGAAAAGGAGGAGGAGGAGGAAGAGGCAGAAGAAAAAAAGGGAAAAAAGAGGAAGAGGAGGAGGAGGAAGAGGAAGAGGAGGAGAAAGAGGAAGAAGAGGAGGAAGAAAAGAAAAGGAGGGGGAAGAAAAGGAGGAGGAGGAAGAGGCAGAAGAAGAAAAGGGAAAAAAGAGGAAGATGAGGAGAAGGAAGAGAAAGAGGAGGAAGAAAAGGGAAAAAAGAGAAAGAAGAGGAGGAGGAAGAGGAGGAGGAAAAAGAGGAAGAAGAGGAAGAGGAGGGGGAAGAAGACAAGCGGAAGGAGAGGAGGAGGAGGAAGAGCAGGAGGAAGAGGAGGAGGAAGAAAAGAAAGAGGAAGAGTAAAAAGAGGAAGAGGAAGAGGAAGAAGAAGGAGAAGAGGAGGAGGAGGAAGAGGAGGAAGAAGAAAAGAGAAAAAAGAAGAAGAGGATGAGGAGGAGGAGGGGGAGGAGGAAAAAGCGGAAGGAGAGGAAGAGGAGGATGAAGAAGAAAGAGGAAGGAGAGGAGGAGAAAAAGGAAGAAGAGGAAGAGGAGGAAGAAGACGAGGAGGAAGAAAAGAAAGAGGAAGAGGAGGAAAAAAGGAAGAGCAAGAAGAGGAAGAGGAGGAAGAAGAAAAGGGAAAAAAGAGGAAGAGGAGGAAGAAGAGGAAGAGGAGGGGGAAGAAGAAGAAAAGGAGGAGGAGGAAAAGAAAGAGAAGAAGAGGTGGAGGAAGAAGAGGAGGAAGAAGTTTTGAAGCGATATAACAGATGGGAGTGATAAAATAATAATCATCATCATTATCATCATCATCATCATCATCATCATCATCACTCCAATCCATTACATTGCTCCAGAACATGTATCTAGAAGATATCAAAGCAGTCAATATGATGGATGCGCTATACCATGGAAGTAGTAAAGAGTCAAACCAAAAGCACCAACTATAGATTCTGTATGAATGTGGTTCCAAAAATTACAAGGCAACCCCAGAACCTCTCTTTTTTTTATTACTAGTCTTCTTTTAATTAGGGATGTAAAGAACACACAAATATCTTCTCCATGAGAAAAGTCCTGTGTTCCATCATTTGCTGTAAATTCACTTTTGTTGTGATTTGGGATTCTTTGGGGGAACCTATTTGCTCAAAAAATATTCTTGCACAAGATAACCGTTCGTTTTGCACAAAATGCTCTCTCTGCAACCCACAAACGCTTCGACTCAACCCCGTCCTTTTTGGAAGCGGGCTGCAAAAGTCAGGCACCCTCTTCCAATCTTAACCCAAGACTCTTGTAAGGACGTGTTGGTGCAAGCAAGGGAGAAGCCAGCCAAGAGGTGCATTCCTCCTTCCCCTTATCTTGAGTTCTACCCTGGGATTGTTTTGCTCTACTTGCAAAAGAAATCGCACTTAGAAATCCGTATCGTTTTGTTTTGTTTTTTTGCTCAAAGCCAAAACCTGTCTGGATTTATGGGAAAGGCGTGAATGCACCATCGTCAACTCATTGCGTCTTTGCTACCGAATGCAACAAGCCCATTACTTTACAATCCAGGTGTTGTTGTTGTTATCATTATGTTAATTTATTTATATCCCACATTTTTCTCTACAGGAGACCCAAAGCAGGTTGTTACTATTGTTGTTGTTGTTAATAAATAAATAAAATGTCGTTAAATAAATGAATTTATTTAATTAATTAATTAATGCCCTGCTTTTCCTCTCTACAGGAGACTCAGAGCGGGTGTTGGCAGCGGTGGTGGTGGTTGTTGTTGTTCTTCTTCTTCTTCTTCCTCTCCCTTCTCCTCCTCCTTCTCTTTCTTCTTCTGCTTTCTTCTTCTTCTTCTTCTTCTTCTCCTTCTCCTCCTCCTTCTCTTTCTTCTTCTTTTTCTTCTTCTCCTTCTCCTCCTCCTTCTTCTTCTCCTTCTCCTTTTTCTTTTTCTTTTTCTTCTCCTTCTCCTCCTCTTTCTTTTTCTTCTTCTTTTTCTTCATCTCCTCTTTCTCTTTCTTCTCCTTCTCCTTCTCCTCCTTCTCCTCCTCCTTCATCTCCTTCTTCTTCTCCTTCTCATTTTCTTCTTCTTTTTCTTCTCCTTCTCCTCCTCTTCCTCTTTCTTTTTCTTCTTCTTCTTCTTCTTCTTCTCCTCCTTCTTCTCCCTTCTCCTCCTCCTTCTCTTTCTTCTTCTGCTTTTTTCTTCTTCTTTTTCTTCTTCTTCTTTTTCTTCTCCTTCTCCTCCTCCTTCTTTCTTCTTCTCCTTCTCCTCCTCCTTCTTCTTCTCCTCCTTCTCCTTTTTCTTCTTCTTCTTCTTCTTCTTTTTCTTCTCCTTCTCCTCCTCTTTCTTTTTCTTCTTCTTTTTCTTCATCTCCTCTTTCTCTTCCTTCTCCTTCTCCTCCTTCTCCTCCTCCTTCATCTCCTTCTTCTTCTCCTTCTCCCTTTCTTCTTCTTCTCCTTCTCCTCCTCTTCCTCTTTCTTTTTCTTCTTTTCTTCTTCTCCTTCTTCTCCTCCTTCTTCTCCTCCTCCCCCTTCTGCTTTTCTTCTTTTTCTTCTTTTTCTTCTTCTTCTTCTTTTGCAGCTTATTCTTCTTCTTTTCTTCTTCTTCTTCCTCTTCCTCTTCTTCTTCTTCTTCCTGGTGTTTGGCCCACAAATTCGCCTGCTTGTTTGCTTCTTGTTCTCCGCTTGTTCCTATCGGTCACGTCTCTCCTTGTGAGTATTGCTTCAGCCACATTGCATTTCAAGCGGTGGGGCCAGCGCATGCATTTTAGGTCTGCTGCATGTCCTGCCACCTCCAACTTCCATATTCAGCGCCGTGTTGGAGTCCAGCCTATGATTGTGCCTAATGATCAGGGTACTCTGGATGTTGGGAATGACAATGAGGTTCATGTATCTAATGATGAGCTTGCTCTAGATGCAGAGAATAACAATGAGATTCCTGTTCAAAGTGTCTTTTTTGATGAAAATGTTCCTGAAGAGTTTGGGGATGATGGTGTGGTCCCAGAGAATTCCCATGATTTGGAACCTGAGAGGAGCTCGGCACTTGGGCCAGCTGCAGAAATTAATGAGCCAGTAGATAGAAGGCATGTTTTTAATCAGTACAGGCAAACAAACCAATCTCTTAGGCGTTCTGCCAGATTCAGAGAGAGATTGATAACAGAGTCAAGGTTGAAACAAAATCCGTTTCTGGCCACTTGGGATACAGAGTAGATTAGGGGACAAAAGTGCCAAGTATAGAATCTGTAGTCAGACGAAGCATCGTTTGGAATTGAGTGGAGACATCTTTCCTGGTCCTTGGAAGCCTTGCCTTAGAAAGATTCATATGTTAAGTGCTTTGATTGATTCATGATTCAAGCTTTGAGATTTTACCTTGGAAATTTCTGTATTTGTTTTTCATGCACTTTGATGGACTAATTTCCTGGACTATTTGCTCCTGCTTATCTCTTGACTTAATTGGATTTACCTATTTTTATGGAGTGCTTTTCATTGCTACTGCTTTTAAAATATCTTCAATAAACTGCTTGCATTTCTACTCAGCTGTGTGGTGTTTAAAGTCCGAGGGCTTTCCTGGCCTAGAATGCAACACGTGGTTTTAGCCACAGAGCCCTCATCACTGCATTGCACGTGTCCAAATCGACATCACATAGGATTCCTTCCTCTTCTCGGCTATCAGAGCAACTCCGAGGATGGAGCGCACTGTATTATTCGAAATCCTGTCCTTCGGGGTAACACCTATTGACCACCTGAGCCTCCGCATTTCCATAGTGTGCAGAGTTTGCTCGACAGCTTTAGTGATCAGCCAGCACTCCGTGGCATATAGAGTGACCGGCTCATCGCTGCTGTATTAGTTTTCGATTTCAGGCAGATTGGGATCTTCTTATCACACATTACGCCTGTTGTTGCTCTCCACTTGATCCATGCGCATTTACACACCTGTGAGTATCCAACATTCCTGGCTGAGGTGATCTTTGTGCCGAGGTATTTAAAGCTGGTCACTTTGTTGAGGTCAGTACCATTGATATTAATGGAGCCATCCTCTACAGTTATGTTTATTTATATTCTGCTTTTTCTCTCCACAGGAGACTCAAAGCAGGTTGTTGTTGTTGTTATGATGTTTATTTACACCCCGCTTTTTCTCTCCACAGGAGTCTCAAAGGGGTTTTTTGTTGTTGTTGTTGTTGTTGTTGTTATGATGTTTATTTATACCCCGCTTTTTCTCTCCACAGGAGTCTCAAAGGGGTTTTTTGTTGTTGTTGTTGTTGTTGTTGTTATGATGTTTATTTATATCCCGCTTTTTTCTCTCCGCAATTAGACTCAAAGCAACTTACATTACAAGCATTTCAATACCATTTAAAATATAAGCATATGCAAACATTAAAACAGAATTAAATATCACTGGCCATTTTTTAAAATTCATTTAAAAAGCATATTCCAAACTAAGAGCATTCTGAACCCCACCAACGATAGAATTGGGCCAAACTTCCCACACAGAACCCCCTTGACCAACAAAAACTAGTGTGTTTTCTGATGGTCTTTGTTGACCCATCCGACACCCCCTTGCGACCCCCCCCCCAAGGGTCCTGACACCCAGATTGAGAAACACTGCTTTAAAGCATTTTCCTGGTGAAGAGGGGCAGGTTCTGCGGATATTTATTATTATTATTATTATTATTATTATTATTATTATTATTTGATACACAACAAGATTAGTCACCCACAATCAAGATCCCTATGCTGGCTTTTGTGTTTGTTTACACGTCGGGCACTACTATTTGATCACATGTCTAGGACTGTGTGATGAATCAGTGAATCATGCATGCAGATCCAAGTAGGGTGGCCTTTTGCAGCTGTCAGATTGTTTCTGTTGTTGTTGTCATTGTTATTACTATTATGTTTTTTTGTACCTCGCTTTTTCTCTCCACGAAGGAGGCTCCAAGAGCTTACATTAAAAGTATTGAACCGGTGCTTGGCCGCTGTGACGGTCTGGATGGGGGCGAACAAATTGAAACTGAATCCAGACAAGACAGAGGTACTCCTGGTTAGTCGTAAGACCGAACAGGGTATAGGGTTACAGCCTGTGTTGGATGGGGTCGCACTCCCCCTGAAGACACAGGTTCGCAGTTTGGGTGTGACCCTGGACTCATCGCTGAGCCTGGAACCCCAGGTTTCGGCGGTGACCAGGGGAGCATTCGCACAATTAAAACTTGTGCGCCAACTGCGACCGTACCTTGGGAAGTCCGACTTAGCCACGGTAGTCCACGCTCTGGTTACATCCCGCCTTGATTACTGCAACGCTCTCTACGTGGGGTTGCCTTTGAAGACAGCCCGGAAGCTCCAACTAGTCCAACGGGCGGCAGCCATGGTACTAACAGGAGCGGGCGCAGGGAGCACACAACTCCTCTGCTGCACCAGCTCCACTGGCTGCCGATATGCTACCGGGCTCAATTCAAAGTGCTGGTTTTGGCCTTTAAAGCCCTAAACGGTTCTGGCCCAACTTATCTATCCGAACGTATCTCAGCCTATCAGCCCACCAGGACCCTTAGATCTTCTGGAGAGTCCCTGCTCTCTATCCCACCGGCTTCCCAAGTGCGGCTGGTGGGAACGAGAGACAGGGCCTTTTCTGTGGTGGCCCCTCGGCTTTGGAACACCCTCCCTATAGAGATACGATCAGCCTCTTCGCTGATGGTGTTTCGGAAGAGATTAAAAACATGGTTGTGTAAACAAGCATTCGGTTAGTTTGTTATCACCGAATTTTATGGACTAAGGACTGGTTAATTATGGATGACGAATTCTGGACTGTGATTTTAGTGACGAGATACATGGTATTATTATTGGTGGCCCAATAATTTGTATTGCCTATGTGTTGTTGTTTTAAATTGTATATTGTTTTTAATTGTTGTAAACCGCAATGAGTCGCCGACTTAGGCTGAGATATTAGCGGTATACAAGTGTATTAAATAAATAAATAAATAAATAAATAATACTATTTTAAAACATACCAAAACAGAATTAAATATCATTAGTATTGAAGAAAACCATAATAATTAATGCTCACCTTAATTATGTCTGTATATTTGGTTGGCATGTGTGTATTATAATAGTATTATAATATTATAATGTAATACAATAATATAATGTAATACGATATACCAGTGTTTGTCAACCTTCCTAATGCCGCGACCCCTTAATACAGTTCCTCATATTGTGTTGACCCCCAACTCATGTTGGGGGTCAACACAATATGAGGAACTGTATTATGTTGTGGTGACCCCAAAATTATTTTCATTCCTACTTTATGATTGTAATTTTGCTACTGTTATGAATTGTAATGCAAATGTCTGATATGCAGGGTGTGTTTTCGTTCACTGGACCAAATCTGACACAAATACCACATACAGCCAAATTTGAATACTGGTGAGGTTGGGGGTGATTGATTTTGTCATTTGGGAATGTTGGAGTTGCTGGGATTTATAGTTCACCTAAAATGAAAGAGCCTTCTGAACTCCACCAATGATGGAATTGAATCAAACTTGGCACACAGAATTCCCATGACCAAGAGAAAATACTGGGAAGGTCTGGTGGACATTGACCTTGAGTTTGGGAGTTGTAGTTCACTTATATCCGGAGAACACTGTGGACTCAAACAATGATGGATCTGGATCAAACTTGGCAGGGATGCTCAATATGCCCAAATGTGAACACTGGTAGAGTTTGGAGAAAATAGACCTTGATATTTGGGAGTTGTCGTTGTTGGGATTTATAGTTCACCCACAATGAAATAGCATTCTGAACTGCACCAACAATAGAATTGGACCAAACTTCTCACACAGAACCCCCATGACCAACAGAAAATTCTATGCTTTCTGATGGTCTTTGGCGACCCCTTTGACACCCCCTCACAACCCCCACGGGGGTCGTGACCCCCAGGTTGAGAAACACTGTGATATACAATCTACTACTACTAATAATAATAATAATAATAATATGGTATTATAATTATATATTTTATTTTAAATGTAATATTACTAATAATATTACTGTATAATGTTTTAGTACAATGTAATATATAATATTAATAATAGTGTGATATTATAATTATATATATTTATATTAAATGTAATATTACTAACAATATTACTGTAAATAAATAGATTATAATATTATAATGTAATACAATAATATAATGTCATACAATATACAATACACTAATAACAATAATAATAATAATATGATATTATAATAATATATTTTATATTAAATGTAATATTACTAATACTATTACTGTATAATGTTTTAGTACAATGTAATATATAATACTAATAATAGTGTGATATTATAATTATATATATTTATATTAAATGTAATATTACTAATAATATTACTGCAAATAAATAAATTATATTATAATGTAATACAATAATATAATGTCATACAATATACAATACACTACTAATAATAATAATATGATATTATAATTATATATTTTATGTTAAATGCAATATTACTAAAATATTACTGTATAATGTTTTAATACAATGTAATATATAATATTAATAATAGTGTGATATTATAATTATATATATTTATATTAAATGTAATATTACTAACAATATTACTGTAAATAAATAGATTATAATATAATGTAATACAATAATATAATGTCATACAATATACAATACACTAATAATAATAATAATATGATATTATAATAATATATTTTATATTAAATGTAATATTACTAATACTATTACTGTATAATGTTTTAGTACAATGTAATATATAATATTAATAATAGTGTGATATTATAATTATATATTTTATATTAAATGTAATATTACTAATAATATTGCTGTATAATGTTTTAGTACTATGTAATATATAATATTAATAATAGTGTGGTATTATTATTATATATTTTATATTAAATGGAATATTACTAAAAACATTGCTGTATAATGTTTTAGTACAATGCAATATATAATATTCATAATAGTATGATATTATATATATTTATATTAAATCTAATATTACTAATAATATTACTGTAAATAAATAAATTATAATATTATAATGTAATACAATAATATAATGCCATACAATAAACAATATACTACTACTACTAATAATAATAATAATAATAATAGTGTGATATTATAATTATATATTTTATATTAAATGCAATATTACTAATACTATTACTGTATAATGTTTTAGTACAATGTAATATATAATATTAATAATAGTGTGATATTATAATTATATATTTTATATTAAATGGAATATTACTAAAAACATTGTTGTATAATGTTTTAGTACAATGTAATATATAATATTAATAATAGTGTGATATTATAATTATATATTTTATATTAAATGTAATATTACTAATACTATTACTGTATAATGTTTTAGTACAATGTAATATATAATATTAATAATAGTGTGATATTATAATTATATATTTTATATTAAATGTAATATTACTAATACTATTACTGTATGTTTTAGTACAATGCAATATATAATATTAATAATAGTGTGATATTATAATTATATATTTTATATTAAATGCTATATTACTAATACTATTACTGTATAATGTTTTAGTACAATGCAATATATAATATTAATATTGGCCTATGGTAATAATATGATATATCGTATTTACTTTTTACTTGTAAGCTGCTCTGAGTCCCCTTTGGGGTGAGAAGGGCGGCATAGAAATGCCGTCAATAAATAAATATAAATAATAAATAAATAGCAACAGATTGAAGGCCCGCTTACCTGCGTGCTCCATGTTCCCTCGGTCAGCCAGGATGTCACGGCGAAGGGACACAGCCTGCCCTCAATCTGAACCTTCTTCGCTTTGGTTTGCAAGGCCTGCCAGGAAAGAGAGAAAGGGATGCGTTGAAGGCATCGACCGTCCTAACAGAGGTCCTCCTCTCCTGCTCAGATTCCCAGGGAACGAAGAAGGGACAACGTGCAAGCGTGCAAGCGCAACTCCCCAGCAGGCAACGCCAGCCACATGGGTGATGTTTATCACGAGCGAAAGAAAGCCTCGGGAGGTAAACACACCTTGCCGGGTTCTAGGAAACGCCTGCTTCTCGCCTTCCCTCTACTACTCCGTGTGTGTCGACGCATCCCATAAAAGCGAGTTATGAGTACGTCCCTCTGGAAAACACACCCTGCCTTACAACTCGGAGCAAACGGGGCCCAGGAGGACTCCAGGAAGGACTGATGGACACATCCATGTAAATCTAGAGGAAGAAGATAGGCTTGGGTAACCACAGAAAAATTTGTTTCTAAACTCGTTTCGTTTTTAGGGGGCCCTTGCGTTTCGTTTTTTTTAAAAATTCCGAAATTTTCCTTTAAAAAAATTTCAAAATTTACAAAATTTCGTATAATTTCGAATCGATTCGTTAATGGCGGACGCGATTGCGCAATATGCTAAAAAAAACCTCCAAACGGGACATGGGGAACTTCTGAAGCTTCCCTCTCCCGCTGTTGTGTGATAAAACAAACAACAACTATAAAACTTGCACCAGGCATGCAAAAATAATTACGAAATAATTACGAAATAATTGCAAAATAATTACGAAATAATAACAAAATTATTACAAAATAAATTGAAAAAATTGTTTCGATTTTTAATTACTCCTGCATGGCTCAATATTGGATCCTAAGCTAATTTAAATACGAATTAATAACGAATTACGAAATTAACGAACGAAACCGCCCAAGCCTAGAAGAAGAATATTAGAGGTCCCCCAAAGGCCATCCAGTCCAGCCCCATTCCTCCAGGCAGGAAAAGCACAATCCAATCACTCCTGACAGATGACCATTTAGCCTCTGGTGGTTATTATTATTATTATTATTATTATTATTAACAATAATAATAATAGTAATCGTAATAATAATAATAGAATTCTAGAGTTGGAAGTAGCCTCCAAAGGCCATACAGTCCAGCCCCCTTCTGTCAAGTGGGAAATGCACAATCAAAGCACCCCAACAGATGGCCATCCACTCTCTGCTTAATAAATAATAATAATAATAATAATAATAATAATAATAATAATAATAATAGAGGTGGAAGGGGGCCCCAAAGGCCATCCAGTCCAGCCCCCTTCTGTCAGGCAGGAAAAGCACAGTCAAAGCATCCCAACAGATGGCCATCCAGGGTCTGCTTAATAATAATAATAATAATAATAATAATAATAATAATAATAATAATAGAGTTCTAGAGTTGGAAGGGAACCCCAAAGGCCATCCAGTCAAGCCCCATTCTGTCAGGCAGGAAAAGCACAATCAAAGCACCCCAAGAGATAGCCATCCAGCCTCTGCTTAATTATTATTATTATTATTATTATTATTATTATTAATAATAATAATAATAATAATAATAATAATAGGGTTCTAGAGTTGGATGTGGCCTCCAAAGGCCATCCAGTCCAGCCCCCTTCTGTTAGGCAGGAAAATCACAGTGAAAGTACCCCCAATGAATGGCAATCCAGCCTCTGCTTAATAACAATAACAACAACAACAACAACAACAACAATAGAATTCTAGATTTGGAAGGGACCCCAAAAGATCATCCAGTCCAACCCCATTCTGTCAGACAGGAAAAGCACAGTCAAAGCACCCCCAACAGATGGCTATCCAGCCTCTACTTAAATAATAATAATAATAATAATAATAATAATAATAATAATAATAATAATAATAGAGTTCTAGAGTTGGAAGGGGCCCCCAAATGCCAACCAGTCCAGCCCCCCTTCAATTTGGCAGGAAAAGCACTTACATAAAGAATAGTAACAAGAACCATAATAATAACCATAACCATAACAATAACAATAATAATAATAATAATAATAATAATAAATTTTAATTCTGTACCCATTACTATGGCCCGGCCCAGTTTTATTGTGTTTTGGTGTACTGTTTATTGTTTTGTTGTTTAATATTGCTTTAATTGTTTTTAATTTTGCTTTAGGTGTTGTGTTGTTATGTTGTGTTTTGAGACCTTGGCCTTTGTAAGCCACATCGAGTCCTTCGGGAGATGCTAGCGGGGGCCAAATAAAGTTTAATAATAATAATAATAATAATAATAATAATAATATTTTGCTTGGGAAGTGTTCGACTTGTGATTTTGTGATACGAAATCCAGCATATAGATCTCGTTTGCTGTGACATACTGTGCTTTTGTGTCAATAATAACATTTTGCCAGTGATTTGACATCAATCTTGAGTTGCTGGGGAAAATAATATGGGTCGCATCATCTATAAGTCTACCTGGAACAGCTCCATTCAGCCAATTATGAATGAGTAAAAAAGGGGGTGAATGCCACTGATTCAATGGCTGTATTCCAATAGGATTGAGGGCAGGATTTCCCTGGTGAAGCCAGCCAAGGAAAGCAGAATAAGCGGGGATTGTTTTGAGAAGCAAGGCGCAAAGGAAGGGGAACAGGCTTGCAAAAGGAACTTTTGGAAGAGGGAGAGCGCAGGAGACCAACACGGGAGAGACAGAGGAGACGTTGTGCGTCCACAATGTCCTCACAAACTTCCAATGTCAAAGGGAAAGAGAAGGACACACACGAGATTAGGAGGGCCTCCTTATCTGTTGCAAACAACACATTCCACGTCGCGCTGTGTGGTCCGCTCTGAAGGTGAAAAGAGCCCCACGGCCTGCAAATCAATACAAAGCTTTTCTTTGTGAAGGATTAGCACCCAAAACGTTTAGGGATCAGTGAGTGGCCGCACGTGCCTTGATCCGGACCCATATGAAGCTGCCTTACATGTCCAGTCCTGACCACAGCTGGAAGCCATTCTATGTCATCTCAGGAAAGAGTTTGGCCCAGGCATGGGCAAACTTTGGCCCTCCTACCAGCTGTTAGGAATTGTGAGCATTAGAATCACAGAATCCTAGAGTTGGAAGAGACCCCCAAAGACCATCCAGTCCAACCCCCTTCTTTCCACCATGCAGGAAAAGCACAATCAAAGCCTTCCCAATAGATGTTTAAAAGCCTCCAAGGAAGGAGCTTCCACCGGACTCCAAGGCAGTGAGTTCCACTTCTGAACAGCTCTCCCAGTTAGGAAGTTCTTCCTCATGTTCAGGTATAATCTCCTTTCTTGAAATTTGAACCCATGGGTCCACTGAGTCCTAGTTTCCAGGGCAGCAGAAAGGAAGCCTTCTCCCTCTTCAGGTTACTGTAGGTTTTTTTGGGCTGTATGGCCATGTTCTAGAGGCATTCTCTCCTGACATTTCGCCTGCATCATTCCCCTTCCAGCTTAGAGTCAATCTCTCTCTTGAACTGCTTTGCCCAGAATTGGACACGGTGTGATTCCAGGCGAGGTCTGACCAAAGCAGAGGATGCTTGCCACAGATGCAGGTGAAATGTCAGGAGAGAATGCCTCTAGAACATGGCCATACAGCCCGAAAAAACCTACAACAACCCAGTGATTCTGGCCATGAAAGCCTTCGACAATACTTCTCCCACTTCCTTAAGACACCCTTTCCAATATTTATACATGGATCTCATTTCTCCTCTCAGCCTTCTCTTCTGCAGGCTAAACGCATCCTGCTCTTTAAGCCGCTCCTCATTGGGATGCATGGTCTCCAGACCGTTGATCCTTTGAGTCACCCTCTTCCTCTGGACTGCTTCCAGCTTAGAGTCAATCTCTCTCTTGTTTTATTGATGTGTTTATTGATGTTTTGTTTGATGTTCTTTGGGCTCGGCCTCATGTAAGCCACACCGAGTCCCTTGGGGAGATGGTAGCGGGTACAAATAAAGATTATTATTATTATTATTATTATTATTATTATTATTATTATTATTATTATTATTATTATCTGCTATGCCTAGAATTGGACATGGTGTGAATCCAGACGAGGTCTCAGCAGAATAGAGAGGGGCACCAGGACTCCTCTCGATCCAGACACTAGACTCCTTTGGATGCAGCCTAAAATCCCATTGGCTTTTTGTGCTACTACTTCATCCGGACTCAGCACACAGAAGATGGTTTTGAAAGGTAGCAGATGATCACAGGAGGTGTCTTCATAGACCTAATAGCAGCATATAATACCGTAAATCACCTAATTTATAATATCACAAAGGACAACCACCTCACCCGCCTCATAGGAAACCTGCTACAAAACAGGAGCTTTTTTGTTGAGTTCCAGGGCCAGAGAAGCAGATGGCGGAAACAGAAGGACGGCCTGCCTCAGGGGAGCGTGCTCGCTCCATCCATGTTCAACATCTACACAAACTTAAGCGGCTGAGGAGGAAAAGGAAGGGGCCTGAGGATGCGTGCCACAGATGCAGGTGAAACGTCAGGAGAGAATGCTTCTAGAACATGGCCATATAGTCCAAAAAAACCTACAACCCATTTGTTTGTGTTTTTAAGTGCATTTAAACTGTATCCTCAACTCGACTGTGACAGGATGAAATAAATAAATCACACTCTTGGCTCATGTTCTCAGCCCCGTTCTTAACTAGGAGTCACTTGTAAATCGGATGTTTGTAACTTGGGGATGGTCTATACTTCTGGGGGAGGGGGGACAAGACCAACTGCTCCTTCCATCTCTGGCTTTCGAATATGTCAAGGTGATCCTTACCTGCAGAGTCAGATTCCCCAGACAAATTGGACCGCACAGAGGAGGGAAGGATTGCAGGAGAGGATCTGAACCCAAACTGCAAAGAAGGAAAGCAATTCTAACCACCTCCTCCTCCTCCTCCTCCTCTTTTTCTTCCTCCTCCTCCTCCTCTTCCTCTTCTTCTTCTTCTTCCTCCTCCTCCTCCTCTTTTTCTTCCTCCTCCTCCTCCTCTTCCTCTTCTTCTTCTTCTTCCTCCTCCTCCTCCTCTTTTTCTTCCTCCTCCTCCTCCTCTTCCTCTTCTTCTTCTTCTTCCTCCTCCTCCTCCTCTTTTTCTTCCTCCTCCTCCTCCTCTTCCTCTTCTTCTTCTTCTTCCTCCTCCTCCTCCTCTTCTTCTTCTTCCTTCTCCTCTTCTTCTCCTCCTCTTCTTCTTCTTTTCTCTCCTCTTCCTCTTCTTCTTCCTCCTCTTCTTCTTCTCCTCCTCCTCCTCCTCTTCTTCTTCTCCTCCTTATCTTCTCCTCCTCCTCTTCTCCTCTCCTTCTCCTCTTCTTCTTCTTTTCTTCTTCTTCCTTCCTCTTCCTCTTCTTCTTCTCTCCTCCTCTTCTTCTTCTTCCTCCTCTTCTTCTTCTTCTTCCTCTTCTTCCTCCTCCTCTCCTCCTCTTTTCTTCTTTCTTTTCTTCTTCCTCCTCCTCTTCTTATTCTTCCTCCTCTTCTTATTCTTTTTCTTCCTCCTCCTCTTCTTCTTCTTCATCTTCCTCCTTCTCCTCTTCTTCTTCCTCTTCCTCCTCCTCCTCGTCATCCATCCAGAAAGCTGGCACTGAAGCCCCCCCACCTCCTCCTCCTCCTCCTTCCTGGTCCACGGCCAAGAAAGTTTTCTGAAAGTCTGCAAAATCCTGCAGGATGGAGGGGCGGGGCGGCAAGTTCTCCCCACTGAAACCCAAGACACAGGCCTCTGTCTGTCTCTTTCACACACACAAAACTGGGGCAGAAAGTCCGAGCCAGGAGCTGGTCTTTTGTCTTCTCCGCTGACCCAGAAGAGGAGCGCCAGGAGCACGAAAGAGGAGGACGTCGCTGCCAAAACACCACTTTTCAGATGGTTAAAACAGGCCGTGAGGGAAGCCGTTCACATTCTGAGATGCCCAACATTTCTGTCGACGGGTTTCCAAGGTTTGCCGCTCTTCTCTATGAAATAACTCTATGCAAAAATATTCTGTTCCTGGTTTCATAGAATCCTAGAACTGGAAGAGACCTGGTGGGCCATCCAGTCCAACCCTGTTCTACCAAGAAGCAGGAAAGTCACCCGCAAAGCCTCCCCGACAGATGGCCATCCAGCCTCTGTTTCAAAGCTTCCAAAGAAGGAGCCTCTATCACACTCCAGGGCAGAGTTTTCCACTGCTGAACGGCTCTCACAGTCAGGAAGTTCTTCCTCATGTTCAGGTGGAATCGCCTTTCTTTCCTGTAGTTTGAAGCCATTGTTCCATTGAGTCCGAGTCTCGAGGGCAGCAATAAGGAAGCTAGTTCCCTCCTCCCTATGACTTATTCGCCTCACATGTTTATACATGGCCTTCATCCATGTTTCCTCTCAGCCTTCTGTTCTGCAGGCAAAACATGCCCAGCTCTTTAAGCAAGGCACGGACTTCAGGTGGCAGAGTATTCCAGAGTGATGGTGCCACTGCTGTGAAGGCTCTGCGCCTGGTTGCTGTTAGGCGCAAGGTCTTGACACTGGGAATTTCCAACCGATCTTGGTCCTCAGAACGGAGGGATCTCTGGGGTTGGGAGGGGGTGAGGCGGTCCCTCAGGTACATCGGCCCCAGACCATGCAAGGCCTTCAAGGGGAGTCCCATCCCTTTGAAAGTGATCCGGTGCTCAATTGGTAACCAATGCAGCTGTAGTAAGACTGGGGTGATGTGGCATCTCATCGGAATTCCCACAAGAAGCCGAGCAGCTGCGTTTTGCGCCAACTTGAGCTTCCGAATCACCAACAGAGGAAGGCCAATGTAGAGGGCGTTACAGTAGTCCAGTCTTGAGATGACCGTGGCCTGGATCACTGTAGCCAGGTCGTCCCTGGACAGGGAGGGGGCCAGCCGTCTAGCCTGCCGCAGGTGAAAGAAAGAAGGCGGTTCTGCTCACGGCGGAGAGAGACCTGGGCCTCCATCCTCAGCAGAGGGTCCAAAAGGACTCCCAGACTCTTGACCAACGAGGACGGGCATAGCGCCTAGCCATCCAGGGTAGGCAGCTGGACATCCCCACTGCCCGGTCCACCCAGCCATAGGATCTCCGTCTTTGCCGGATTCACCCTCAACCTGCTGGCACGCAGCCATCCAGTCACGGCCTCCAGGCACTGAGGGAAACAATCGGGTACAGAGTCCGGTCGGCCTTCCATCTTCAGCACCAGCTGAGTGTCATCGGCGTACTGGTCACACTCCAGCCCAAAACCTCGGACCAGCTGAGCAAGTGGTCGCTTATAGACATTAAACAAGAGAGGGGAGAGAATGGCCCCCTGAGGAGGAACCCCACAAGAGAGAGAGGGGGGGGACCTCTCAGAGACCAGGCCTCCCCTCTCCACTCGCTGTCCACGGTTGTGAAGAAAGGAGGGCAGCCAGTTGAAAGCTCTCCTCCTGACTCCAGCAACAGCAAGGTGGTGGGTCAAAAGATTGTGGTCGACTGTGTCCAATGCTGCTGTGAGATCCAATAACACAAGCAGTGCCGACCCGCCCTGGTCAAGCTGGCATGGAAGGTGATCCGTGATGGAGACCAGCACAGTCTCTGTCCTGTGCCCCGCACGGAAGCCGGACTGGAAGGGATCTCGTCCGGCTGTGTCGTCTAGGAATTGCTGCAACTGCTCCGCTGCTGCCCTCTCCATCACCTTGCCCAGGAACGAGAGATTCGAAACTGGGCGGTAACTGGAGGGAACCGAGGGATCTAAGTCTGGTTTCTTCAGCACGGGAGAGACCACTGCCTCTTTTAAATTGGACAAAGTGAGATTCTAGGTAAAGTGGTCTGTCCAAGGCAGAATAGAATACACATTTTCCCATGTTTTTATGATACACCCAATTAAGAAATGGCATTATTAACCCAGGAGGCGGCCCTAGGTAATTTTCAACGGTAAGCAAACAGTATTTTGGCACCCCCCCCCCCCCCCAACCAATCACTGATATATATTTTCTGTTCATCGTGGGAGTTCAGTGTGCCATATTTGGTTCCATCATTGGTGGAGTTCAGAATGCTCTTTGATTGTAGGTGAACTATACATCCCAGTAACTGCAACTCACATATGTCAAGGTCTATTTTCCCCCAAGAGCGCCCCTGGGCAACATCAACCCTACCGCGAATGCTTACTTTGCGTAATGGGTGAGCCGCCCCTGGCAAAGAGTGAAGGAAGGAAGAAAAGAGGTAGGAAAAGAAGAAAGGAGAGAAAGTAGAAGGAAAAGAAAAGGGGGAAGAAAGAAGGAAAGAGGTAGAGAAGGAAAGAAGGAGAGAAGGAAAGAAAAAAGGGAAGGAAGAAAAGGGGGAGCGAAGGAAGGAGAGAAAGAGGGAGAGAAGGAAATAAGGAATAAGAGAAAGAAGGATGGAAGCAAAAAGTGAAGGAAGGAAGGAGAGAAGGAAAAAATAAAAGGGAAGGAAAGAAAAGAGGGAACGAAGGAAGGAGAGAAAGAGGGAGAGAAGGAAATAAGGAAAGAGAGAAAGAAGGATGGAAGCAAAAAGCGAAGGAAGGAACGAAAGAAGTAGAGAAGGAAGGAAGGAGAGAAGGAAAAAAGAAAAGGGAAGGAAGGAAAAGAGGGAACGAAGGAAGGAGAGAAAGAGGGAGAGAAGGAAATAAGGAAAGAGAGAAAGAAGGATGGAAGCAAAAAGCGAAGGAAGGAACGAAAGAAGTAGAGAAGGAAGGAAGGAGAGAAGGAAAAAAGAAAAGGGAAGGAAGGAAAAGAGGGAACGAAGGAAGGAGGGAAAGAAGGAGAGAAAGAGGGAGGGAAAGTTGGCCACAGCAACGCGTGGTGGCAGAGGCGGCCCTAGGTAATTTTCAAGGGTAAGTAAACAGTCCACTGATCTATATTTTCTGTTTGTCATGGGAGTTCTGTGTGCCATATTTGGTTCAGTTCCATCATTGGTGGAGTTCAGAATGCTCTTTGATTGTAGGTGAACTATACATCCCAGCAACTATAACTCGCATATGTCAAGGTCTATTTTCCCCCAAGAGCGCCTCAAGAGCGCCCCTGGCAAAATCAACTCTACCGCAGGTGCTTACTTTGCGTAAGGGTTGAGCCGCCCCTGCCCAGGAGCAAAAATCGTGCTCTAGTTTTTTGAGTCTCAACCAATTCAACCTAGTTTGTATCAGCCACAAAAACAATCAAGTTTCTGGAGCATAACCACAACTTTCAACGGAAGGACAGCACAATTTAGCAGGAAGAACACTTTCCAAACAGGATCAGCAAATCTTTCACATTTTGTTACTTGGTGTAATCAGACACAGCGACTGCAGCGAGCGAGATCTGTGTATATGTCAACATCAGAATTATTTCTCTGCATTTTTGGAACAACGCTTGGCCTCTGTCTTGTGTTCGCAAAATAAATCTCTGTGTGCTTCTCTTGCAGAAATATTCCTCTACCGGGTTTTGCCCAAACTGCCAGTGGAAAAGGAACAAATGAGTCAGTTTTTGAACGCTGAATCGGGCCAACCAGATTCGTACTTTCCGCTCGTCTTAAATCTCCGGTTTCCTTCCAGAGCGTTGCTTTTTATAGATTAGCCGGATAACCCGACCGGCTTTATCTCTTGCTCACAGATCAAACGAATATGGCCAAAAGCCTTGCCCGGGTCGCAACGTTAATCCATATTATTTCACAATCTGCGGCTCGCTTTAAATCGATAACAAGCTCACTTTGGGGAAATCCTCGAGAGCAGCTGCTGCTTCCCGACCGCCCCTTCCCGCCCGCCCGATGTGCGTCCCACGCGAGAGCGTAGCCGACACCATTGGGCTCGGATCCAGTTTTGAAAATGAAGCCAAATAATCCATGAATGGCATCCTTTTGCAAAAGGAATGAGCCGGCATCATGTGACAAGGCCAAGGCAAAGGCACAGTTGGTTGCCCGGCAGTAATTCGATTTGCCGGACTCTTAGGATAATCTGTGCAGTGTCCGAAGGAAAACGACAGCCCTTCTAAATGGGCTGAGGATACTACTGGACATATCGTTTTTAAAATGTCATTTCCTAATTAGTTCTATCATAAACACATGGAAAATGTTTACTAAACTGCACAGAATTTGTTTCTGCGAGAGGGACATTATTATTATTATTATTATTATTATTATTATTATTATTATTAATTTATATCCCGCTTTATCTCTCCACACTGCATCCTGTCAGATCCCCAAAATCTGGAGGAAAGCAAGAGTCATCGTCATCTTGAAGCCAGGCAAAGACCGTAATGATCCAAAAAGCTACAGACCAATCTCCCTGTTGTGCCACCTCTACAAAGTTCTGGAGAGACTTATTTTGCATAGAATTACGGAAAAAATAGACCCCTGTATGATTCCACAGCAAGCTGGCTTCAGGAAAGGCAAAAGCTGCACATCGCAAGTGCTGAACCTGACTCAGCACAGAGAAGATGGCTTTGAAAGGCAGCAGATCACAGGAGCTGTCTTCATAGACCTCTCAGCGGCTTATGATACTCCTCCTGAGAAAAATGTATAATATCACAAAGGACGACCACCTCACCCGCCTCATAGGAAACCTGCTACAAAACAGGAGCTTCTTTGTTGAGTCCCAGGGCCAGAGAAGTAGATGGCAGAAACAGAAGAACGGCCTGCCTCAGGGGAGCGTGCTTGCTCCATCCATGTTCAACATTTACCCAAATGACCAGCCACTGCCAGAAGGGACAGAGAGCTTCATCTATGCTGATGATCATGCCATCACCGCTCAAGCAGGGAGCTTTGAGATGGTTGAACAGAAGCTCTCCAAAGCTCTAAAACCAGCTGATCCCCAACCCATCTAAAACACAGACATGTGCCTTTCACCTTAAGAACAGACAAGCATCCCGAGCTCTGAGGATGACCTGGGAAGGAAGCAAAGGGATCAGCCTGGGAAGTGGCACTTGTCAAGGGCGTTTCCCTCAATGGGCGCCACTTTGGTTTATGCGCGCCTTTCCAATAAATTAGCACTATAGCAAAAAGCAATGATGAAATTACAGGGATGGGGAGACTCGCAAATCTATAGCGTGGCTTTGCGTTTGTCAATCAGCTGGAATCGTCAGTATGGAAGGCAATCAAAGGCAGAATGTGTTGCATTCCAGAACAGAAATGAAACCCTCTGACTTTAAAACACACCACACGTTGAGTGAAAAACCAATCCTTTTTATCGAAGCTGAGTAAAAAGCCAGTAGGAAAAAATGCTTGCAGAAATAGGAAAATTTCAAAATGTAAAAGATCAAGAACAAGACCCCTTGAACAGGATTTCCATGGCACATGAACATGATTTCCAAATGATGCCTGATCTAACAGGTTTTCCCTTGAAGCAAACCTTATATCCCAAAGCCCAAAAATTGGTTTCGTTTTCCCCCACTCTTGCCTCTTATCTGACGAAGCCTTTCGGAGCAACGTAAACATTGAGTTTGTTGTCGATCCTGGCTGGACTCTAACCGCCTATTTTTCAACTTCCTTTCTGGCTGCCCATTAAAATTTCCCGGTGTCAGATTGTTTTCCAAACTCAAATCTTGAGAGCTCACAGAGAGAGGGAGCAAACCATCATCCTTAAACCAAGCAGGAATATTCTCATGAGAATCTGCCCTTTGCACTGGGGCCTCTCTGTCACTATCTGCATGAAAATCATTGACCAACCCATCTCCATCTTGCACCTCAGCCTCAGCATCATCATTTCCCTCATCATGTTCCGCATCAAGAGCATCATGATCCTGAGCATCATGAAACACAAACACAGGCTGATTCCCAACAGAATGGGAATGTTGTGCACAACAGACTTTGGCTTTTAGCTGAACGGACACACATCAGATGGGTCAATGGCATGGGATTCTAATGCTAAGCAAGTGTAATAAAAAAAGAACTCCGAAACGGCAGCCAGGATGCCATCATCATGCATTTCTTAATACTTCCCCAGAGATGGCAGGGCGGATATTCCCTCTCGCGCGCTTTATCTGGCGTCTCCAGCAAAGCCAAGATCTCCAGAGAAGGGTAATTAACTTAATGACAGATGCCAGGAGGAAGCGCAACACCTTGTGCTCCCTTTCCAGACAAACCACTGCGAGGCCAAGGCGTCTTGGGGGATGCGCCTTCATGTCCTGCCTGCATTCCTAAACAGGGCACAATCGAGATGGAAATGCGCTAAAATATGGCAAAGGAATCATAACATTAATTCACGACACAGAAAGAAGGGACTGGGGCTGGTTTTATTCTGACCATATAACTCAGTTCAACAGAGCCGGGCTTTCACACAGCAGGTTAACCGCCAGCGACAGTAACAGAGTCAGGGTCAAACACAGGCTGAGTCCCAACCATTTCCCCAAATAGCAACAAATGTGCACGGAATCCATCCACAAAGCAAACAGACACTCCAGACAGGAGGGAAAGGTTCCCTTCCTGTAATAAACCATGAAACATAATGGCAGGACTCACAACACGAAAAGTCCGCTGGGCAATTTGTAAAGTATTGATCATGTCCCAACGGTCGGGCCTGATCGGTCAATGTCCTGAACAAGTTTCCGATCGCAACCTAGTTTTCCCACTTCTATATAAATAAAAATGTCATGTTTGTTTGTGGGATGGACATGACTCAAAACCCACTGGACGAATTGACCCCAAATTTGGACACAAGACACCTCTCAGGCCAACGAGTGACCATCACTCATAAACACACAGAAAAACACAACAGAAGGGACTTAAAAAGCACAAAATAAAAGAAGAAATACAATACAACACACGCACAGAGTCACATATATACACAAACACACACATATACACACACATATGCATATATACACACACAAAACACATATACACAGAAAGCAGGGGAGGAAGGAAGGAGAGAAGAGAAGGAGAGAAGGAAGGAAGGAAGGAAAGGTAGAGCAGGAAGGAAGGAGAGAAGGAAATTTAAAAAGTGAAAGAAGGAAGGAAAGAAGGAGCAAAAAAGAGAAAGAGGGAGGGAAGAAAGGAAAGAGAGAAGGAAGGAGGGAAGGAGAGAAGGAAGGGAGGAAGGAAGGAGAGAAGGAGGGAGAGAAAGAGAGAAAGAAGGAGGGAAGGAGAGAGGAAGGAAAGGAAGGATAGAAAGGAAGGAAGGAGAAGAAGAAATAAAAAAGTGAAAGGGGGAAGGAAGGGAGGAAGAGAACGAAAGAGAGAAGGAAGGAGGGAGGAGGGAGGAGGGGAGGAGGAGAAGGAAGAGAAAAGAGAAGAAGGAGGGAAGGAGAGAAGGAAGAAAGAAGAAGGAAGGAAGGAAGGAAGGAAGGAAGGAAGGAAGGAGAGAAGGAAGAAGGAAATTTAAAAAGTGAAAAAAGGAAGAAAAAAGGAACAAAAGAGAGAAAGAGGGAGGGAAGAAAGGAGAGAGAAGGAAGGAGGGAAGGGGAGAAAGAATGAGGGAGGGAGGGAGGGAGGGAGGGAGGGAGGGAAGGAAGGAAGGAAGGAAGGAAGGAAGAGGAAGGAAGGAAGGAAGGAAGGAAGGAAGGGTAGAGCAGGAAGGAAGGAGAGAAGGAAGTAAAAAAAGTGAAAGAAGGAAGGAAAGAAGGAGCAAAAGAGAGAAAGGAGGAGGGGGAAAAAGGAAAGAGAGAAGGAAGGATGGAACCAAAGAGCAAAGGAAGTGAGGAAAGAAACAGGTAGAGAAGGAAGGCAAACACAGCAGTATTGATCAGCAACTGAACAGACTGGAGGGGTTTGGGGGACTGACTCAACATGATGGAAGTTGTAGTTCACCCTGCATCAAGACAGAGCACTGTGATCTCCACCAAAGATGGACCTGGACCACATTTGGAACCCAGAACCCCCGTGACAAACGAAAAATACTGGAAAGGTTTAGGGGGAATTGACCTTGATTTGTAGGAGTTGTAGTTCACCTACATTCATAGAGTATTGTGAACCCAAACAACGATGGATCTGGACCAAACTTGGCATGCGTACTGGATATGCCCAAATATCAATACTAGTGGGATTTGGGGGGAATTGCCCTTGACATTTGGGAGTTGTAGTTACTGGGATGTAACGTTCACCTGCAATCAAAGAGCACTTTGAATCCCACCAAAGATGGACCTAACTTGGCAGTCAGAACCCCCATGACCAACAAAAAATAATGGAGGGCTTTGGGGGGAATTCACCTAGATTTGGGGGAGTTGTAGTTCACCTACATCCACTGTGATCCCAAATGACGATCCACACATGCCGGAGACACTCAAATTTGAATATTGGAAGGGTTTAAGAGGGATTGACCTTGATTTTTGGAGTTGTAGTTCACCCACAACCAGAGAAACAGTGGTGGACCCCACCAACAATGGACCTGAATCAAACTTGGCACGCAGAACCACCATAACCAACTGAACCTACTGGAGTGATCCACCATGGTGGGAGCTATAGTTCACCCTGCAGCCAGAGAGCACTCTGAACCCCACCCATCATGCATCCAGAGCAAACTTGTCCAACATGACAAACTTTAAATATTGATGGCGTTTCAGGGGATTAATCTGGGATGATGTGAGTTGTAGTTCACCCACAACCTTAGTCATTAATAAATGCTGGCAGTTGATGCAATTCCGCTTCATGTTCTGGTGAGTCGTTGGACTTCTTCCAATGAGACACAGCAGCTCATGAATAGCAGATCAACACCGCAAGAGCAACTTGGTGGTTCTTCTGATGTGTCTAGACTGCAAGTCCCATCATCCCCATTTATTGACATACATATACACAAGCACACACATATACATAAACACATATACACACAAATCTATCTATATAAAAATGCTCTGTGCATAATGAGTTCCTTAAAAACAAAAGAACCAATGAACGAAATCACACCAAATTTGGCAACAAAACATCTCACGACACAAGGAGTGACCATCACTCAAAAAATTATGATTTTGTCATTTGGGAATTGTAATTGCTGGGATTTATAGTTCACCTACAATCGAATAGCATTCTGAACTCCATCAACGATGGAATTGAACTAAACTTAGCACACAGTTCTCCCATGAACCAACATACAGGACTTCCATGACCAACAGAAAACACTAGAAGTGTTTGGTGAGCATTGACGTTGAGTTTGGGAGTTGTAGTTCACCTACATCCAGAGACTACCATGGACTCAAACAATGATGGATCTGGACCAAACGTGGCAGAAATACTCAATATGCCCAAATATGAACATAGATGGAGTTTGGGGAAAATACACTTTGACATTTGGGCATTGTAGTTACTGGGATTTATAGTTCACCTATAATCAAAGAGTGTTCTGAACGCCACCAACGACAAAATGGGGCCAAACTTCCCACACTGAACCTCCATGACCAACAGAAAGTGCTCAAGGCCATCCAGTCCAACTCCCTTCACCAGGGCAAGAAAACGTAAACAAAGCCCTCCTGACAGAGAGCCACCCAGCCATAGATATAGATAGATATGATTCACACACACACAATTATATGTTGCATGTTTCAGAGTAGGCAGACCAGACAATCTCCACATCAACACTGGCAAAGAAACAGCAAGAAGTACTGTTTACCCACAAGCAGAAAGAAATTACATATTTTAGAAACCAACACTTTCTCATGACTTTATTTTCCAGATCAACAGACTGGGCCACAGCAACGCATGGCAGGGGATGGCTAGTATTCATATAGAGAAGCACACACATATACACAATCTGCATGTACACATATAAACACACAAATACACAAATATATATACACACACATATATATACACACATATATATATACAGACAAACACACAGATATACACAAATAAATACACACATATATACACCCATATATCTATATAAACAAAAATGTAATGTTCATTTGTGGGATTAACACAACTCAAAAACCACTGGACGAATTGACACGAAATTTGGACACTGTACCCCTAACAGACCAACGAGTGACCATCACTCATAAAAGCCCCCAAAAAACAGCGGAAAGGACTTAAGAACCCAAATAAGCTAAATGACGAAAAGCTAAATGACAATACAGAAAAAAGGAAGGGGAGAGAGAAAGAAAGAAAGAAAGAAAGAAAGAAAGAAAGAAAGAAAGAAAGAAGAGAAAGAGGGAGGGAAAGAAGAAGAAAAGGTAGAAGGAAGCATGGAGGTAAAGAGAGAAAGAAGGAAGGAAAGAAGTAGAGAAGGAAGAAAAGAGAGAAATGAAAAGGAAAAGGGGGAAGGAAGGAAAGAGGTAGAGAAGGAAAGGAGAGAAGGAAAGAAAAAAGGGAGGGAAAGAAAGAGGGAGTGAAGGAAAGAGGAAAAGAAGGAGAGAAAGGGAGGGAAGGAAAGAAGGAAAGAGAAAAGGAAGGATGGATGGAAGCAAAAAGTGAAGGAAGGAAAGAGGTAAAGCAGGAAGAAAGAGAAAGAGGGAGGGAAGTAAAGAAAGAAAAAGAGAAGGAAGGATGGAAGCAAAAAGTGAAGAAAGGAAGAAAAGAGGTAGAGAAGGAAGAAAGGAGAGAAAAAAGAAGGAAAAGAAAAAAGGGGGCAAGGAAGGAAAGAAGTAGAGAAGGAAGAAAGGAGAGAAGGAAAGAAGAAAAGGGAAGGAAGGAAGAAAAGAGGGAGCAAAGGAAGGAGGGAAAGAAGGAAAGAAAGAGGAAGGGGAGGTTGGCCACAGCAACACGTGGCGGGTACAGCTAGTATGTGTGTGTATATATATATATATATATACACACATACACACACACAAAACACATATACTCGTATACATATACACATGCACACATCCATACACACACGTGTATATATCTATATATATAAATCTGTAGGGGGCGTCGTACGGCGTCGCATAACTCCACAACCCCCCAACGGAACTGAACCAAAATTCCCATGCCCCTAGGACAACCCACTCGCTACAAACTAATCTACTCCAAAGTAAAGAAAACACAACTGCAACGACGAAAACACCACAAAACAACTGAACATGCGCACTGGCGCAAACTCCCCGGCACGCGCGCACCCGCCGCCCCTCCCCCCCCCGGCGGCACACACGCGCGCGCGGCGGAAACTCCCCGCCACGCGCACACCCGCCGCCCCTCACCCCCCCCCGCGGCACACGCGCGCGCGTCGGAAACTCCCCGCCACGCGCGCACCCGCCGCCCCTGCCCCCCCCCGCGGCACACACGCGCGCGCGGCGCAAACTCCCCGCCACGCGCGCACTTGCCGCCCCTCACCCCCCCCTCCCCCGCGGCATTACCGTTGAAAGGGACAGTCCAGAAGAAATGAGAGAAGAAGGGAAAGAGAAGGAATGAAGGAGCCAAAGGGGGAAGGAAGGGTAAAAGGAAATAAAATTAAAGGTAACAGAAGGAAGGAGAGAAAGACAGAGGGAGGGAGGGAGGGAGGGAGGAGGAAGGAAGGAAGGAAGGAAGGAAGGAAGGAAAGAGGGAACGAGGGAAAGGCCGACGGCGGGCCAGGAGGGGCCCGGCTCCGCCTCTGCCGCCTCCTCCTCGCCAGGGGGATCCAAGACAGAGAGAGTTCCCTACTACCGTTCCTTCCAGACAGGGGTCTGGCCCGCTGTCATACCGGTTGTGGGTCCACCACCAGAGTCGCCCACAACATCACGGAGGGGAAGGGGGAGGCAGAAACAGAACGAAGGGAGGAATGAGGGAGGGAGGGAGGACGAGAAGGAAGGAAGGAAGGAAGGAAGGAAGGAGAAGGAGGAGGAGAAGGAAGGAAGGAAAGAAGGAAGGAAGGGAAGCAGAAAGGAAGGAAACAAAAAAGGAAGGAAGGGAAGCAGAAAGGGAAGACTGAAATGGGCCACAGCAACGCGTGGCAGGGTACAGCTAGTATATATATATATATGCACAAACACACACAAATATACACACACACATATACACATGCACACACATATGCATACACACATATACACACAAATATGCATATAAAAACCCACACACATATACACAATATGCATGTACACATATAAACACAGAAATATATACACACATATATATACACCCATATATATATACACACACACACAAACACACACATATACACATATACTCATATACACATGCACACATTCATACACACATATATATATGCACAAACACACACAAATATACACACACATATACACATGAACACACATATACACACAAATATGCATATAGAGAAGCACACACATATACACAATATACATGTACACATATAAACACACAAATACACAAATATATATACACCTTTATATATATAGACAAACACACATATATACACATATATATACACCCATATATATATATATACACACACACATACACACACAAAACACATATACTCATATACATATACACATGCACACATTCATACACACATGTGTATATATATATGCACAAACACACAAAAATATATACACATGAACACACATATATACACAAATATGCATGTAGACAGGCACACACACATACAATATGGATGTATTTATTTATTTATTTACTTTACTTGTATACCGCAGTTTCTCAGCCTAACTGGCGACTCAACGCGGTTTACAACAAGGATAAAATCAATCAACGATATACAATTTAAAACCACAAGAGCACAATATACAATATTACACAACAGTAACAACACAATGCATCTCATAACTAGAGTCGTGATCCAAATTCGTCGTCACATTCATTGCACTGTAATCGTCACATTCATTGCACTGATTAACCAAATGCCTGTTCAAACATCCATGTACACATATAAACACACAAATATATACACCCATATACATCCATATATATATATATATATATATATATATATATACATACATACACACACACACACATCCAGATAGATAGATAGATAGATAGATAGATAGATATACACACACACACACAGACACAGAGACAAACACACATATATACACAAATACACACACACACATATATATATATACACACACACACTAAACACATATTGACAGACTGGGCCACAGCAATGCGTGGCAGGGATCGGCTATTATAATATATTGTATTTACTTTTTACTTGTAAGGTGCTCTGAGTCCCCTTCGGGGTGAGAAGGGTGGCATATCAATGTCGCAAATAAATAAATAAATAAAATAAAATAAAGTAAGTTTCCGCAGGGCAAGGGCGACACGGCAATAAGGACAGAGTCCGTTCTGTTTACGACACGCCTGACTCACGAGTCAGCTGAGCCCGGGTCTGCACCCCGAGCAAAGAGAAAAGGCATGGACTCGGAGAACGAACTCCAAAGCCATGGGTGCAAACCCAAGAAGGCGGAACCCTCTTTGGCAAGGCACTCCTCCGTCCTCCCCTTGGGCCACGCCAGCCCTGAAAGCTTTACACCTCTTTTCCTCCTTTGAGGAAATCCAGCTCAGCCAGAGCAACAGCTGAGTTGGAGAGCAAGGTGAGGAACAGGGCCAAGTGCCAGCCATCTCAGCATCGCCTCCCAACGACTGACTCGCAGTTGTTTTCAACTCAGGGCCAGAACTATAAACATTCCGGCTGCAGATCCATTTCCAAGCAGATCCCGGGAGCTATATTTATTTATTTATTTATTTATTTATCATTTTCTGTATTTGCATACCGCCTTTCTCAGCCTTTAATCAGCGACTCAAGGCCGTTTCCAACAAATCAGTACATATAAATCAGTACATATATCACTACATATGCTGATGATCATGCCATCACCGCTCAAGCAGAGAGCTTTGAGATGGTTGAACAGAAGCTCTCCGAAGCTCTAGGTGCTCTTACTGCCTATGACGGGAAAACCAGCTGATCCCTAACCATATATCATATATATAGTATCACAAAGGACGACCACCTCACCCGCCTCATAGGAAACCTGCTACAAAACAGGAGCTTTTTTGCTGAGTTCCAGGGCCAGAGAAGCAGATGGCGGAAACAGAAGAACGGCCTGCCTCAGAGGAGCGTGCTTGCTCCATCCATGTTCAACATCTACACAAATGACCAGCCACTGCCAGAAGGGACAGAGAGCTTCATCTATGCTGATGATCGTGCCATCACCACTCAAGGAAATCAGCTACAGAACAGGAGCTTTTTTGTTGAGTTCCAGGGCCAGAGAAGCAGATGGCGGAAACAGAAGAACGGCCTGCCTCAGGGGAGCGTGCTTGCTCCATCCATGTTCAACATCTACACAAATGACCAGCCACTGCCAGAAGGGACAGAGAGTTTCATCTATGCGATGATCGTGCCATCACCGCTCAAGCAGGGAGCTTTGAGATGGTTGAACAGAAGCTCTCCGAAGCTCTAGGTGCTCTTACTGCCTATTACAGGGAAAACCAGCTGATCCCTAACCATATATCATATATATAATATCACAAAGGACGACCACCTCACCCGCCTCATAGGAAACCTGCTACAAAACAGGAGCTTTTTTGTTGAGTTCCAGGGCCAGAGAAGCAGATGGCGGAAACAGAAGAACGGCCTGCCTCAGGGGAGCGTGCTTGCTCCATCCATGTTCAACATCTACACAAATGACCAGCCACTGCCAGAAGGGACAGAGAGTTTCATCTATGCTGATGATCATGCCATCACCGCCCAAGCAGGGAGCTTTGAGATGGTTGAACAGAAGCTCTCTGAAGCTCTAGGTGCTCTTACTGCCTATTACAGGGAAAACCAGCTGATCCCCAACCCATCTAAAACACAGGCATGTGCTTTTCACCTTAAGAACAGACAAGCATCCCGAGCTCTGAGGATTATTACCTGGGAAGGAATCCCACAGGAGCATTGCAGTGCATCCAAATATCTGGGAGTCCCCCTGGATCGTGCCCTAACCTACAAGAAGCACTGCCTGAACATCAAGCAAAAGGTGGGTGCTAGAAACAATATCATACGAAAGCTGACTGGCACAACCTGGGGATCACAACCAGACACAGTGAAGACATCTGCCCTTGCGCTATGCTACTCTGCTGCTGAGTATGCATGCCCAGTGTGGAACACATCTCACCACACTAAAACAGTGGATGTGGCTCTTAATGAGACATGCCGCATTATCACAGGGTGTCTGCGCCCTACACCACTGGAGAAATTACACTGCTTAGCCGGTATTGCACCACCTGACATCCGCCGGGAGTAGCAGCCAATAGTGAAAGGACCAAGGCAGAGACATCTCCAGCTCATCCCTTGTTTGGGTATCAGCCAGCACGTCAACGACTTAAATCAAGAAATAGTTTTCTAAGATCTACAGAGACACTCGCTGGAACACCTCAGCAAGCGAGAGTCCAAAAGTGGCAGGCTCAAACCCAGAACCTGGCTGATACCAAATGAGAGACTCCCTCTTGGGCACACAGAAGAAGACTGGGCAACTTGGAAGGCGCTGAACAGACTGCTCTCTGGCACCACGAGATGCAGAGCCAACCTCAAGAAATGGGGCCACAAAGTGGAATCCTCGACATGCAACATGTGTGGAGAAGAGCATACCACTGACCACCTGCTGCAATGTGCCACATGCACAATGGAGGCACTCCAAGTGGTCAGATACTGGTCAAAGGACATTTAATCAACTACCAAGCTCGCAAAATTTGTGGGTTTTTCTATCTGTTTGTTTGTTTTGTTCTGTTAGAAATGTCATACAATGTTCTGGTTGCTGATGACACGATAAATAAATAAATCTATATAAATAAAAATGTCATGTTCGTTTGTGGGATTAACAGAACTCAAAAACCACTGGACAAATTGACACCAAATTTGGACACAAGACACCTAACAACCCAATGTATGTCCTTCACTCAAAAAAATGATTTTGTCATTTGGGAGTTGTAGTTGCTGGGATTTATAGTTCACCTACAATCAAAGAGCATTCCGAACCCCACCTACGATTGAATTGAACCAAACTTGGCAGACAGTTCTCCCATGACCAACGGAAAACACTACAAGGGTTTGGTGGGCATTGACGTTGAGTTTGGGAGTTGTAGTTCACCTACATCCAGAGAACACTGTGGACTCAAACAATGATGGATCTGGACCAAACTCTACACGAATACTCAATATGCCCAAATGTGAATTCTGGTGGAGTTTGGGGGAAATAGACCTTGACAAGTTGTAGTCACTGGGAACAGCTTTAGCTGTTTTCGAATTACTTAGGTAAACAATGAGCTAGGCTGACCATTGGCAGCTCATGCTGACCCGGGGCTTCAAGCTTGCAACCTTTTCGTTGATAGATCTTATAATTGCTGAGGATTAGAATCTTGACATTTGGGAGTTGTAGTTGCTGGGATTTATAGTTCACCTACACTCACAGAGTATTCTGAACCCCACCAACAATAGAATTGGGCCAAACCTCCCACACAGAACCCCCATGTGGGCCACAGCAATGCGTGGCAGGGGATGGCTAGTAGTACATATAAAAACATAATACAGATCAAAACATTAAACAATATAAAACACCACAAAAACCATAAAAACAACATCAATAGTGTCTCATTATTATCAAGCACTGCACAGTTCCATTGTCAAATCGTTCAATTTCCTATATTAGCTACTCTGCTTTTGTGAACGCTTGCTTGAACAGCCATGTTTCAACTTGCCTCTGAAATGTCAAGAGGGAGGGAGCTGATCTGATTTCCCTAGGGAGGGCGTTCCATAGCCAAGGAGCCACCAGTGAGAAGGCCCTGTCTCTCGTCCCCGCCTAACGTGCTTGTGACAAAGGCGGGACCGAGAGCAGGGCCTCCCCAGACGATGGTTCGTAAGGGGAGATACATTCGGACAGGTAAGTTGGGCCAGAACCATTTAGGGCTTTCTAGGTCAAAGCCAGCACTTGGGCCCGGTAGCAAACTGGCAGCCAGTGGAGCTGGCGCAACAAGGGGGTTGTGTGCTCCCTGAGTGCCACTCCTGTTAGCAACCTGGCTGCCATTCGTTGGACTAGTTGAAGCTTCTGGACAGTCTTCAAAGGCAGCCCCATGTAGAGAGCATTGCAGCAGTCTATATGGGATGTAACCAGAGCGTGGACTACCGTGGCCAAGTCAGACTTCCCAAGGTACAGGCGCAGCTAGTGCACACGTTTTAACTGTGGAAATGCTCCCTATATTCCCTCTCACCGTATTTCAGAACGGGATTATTCTCGGAAAGATCGAAGGAATTTATTATTATTATTATTATTATTATTATTATTATTATTATTATTATTTACTAGCTGTCCCCTGCCAGGCGTTGCTGTGGCCCAGTCTTGTGATCTGGAAAATAAAGTAATGAGAAAGTGTTGGGTTTCTAATCTATGTAATTTCTTTCTGCTTATGGGTAAACACAGTATTCCTTGTTGTTTCTTTGTCAGTGTGGATGTGGAGAGTGTCTGCTTTGCATACTCTGGAACATGCAATATATAATTGTCCTTCTTTAGGGGTCCCTGTCGAATTTATGATACTATATCTCTCTGCCTGTGAATCATATCTAGGAGGGCTTTGTTTACGTTTTCTTGCCCTGCTGAAGGGAGTTGGACAGGATAGCCTTAAGTATTTTCTGTTGGTCGTGATGGTTCTGTGTGGGAAGTTTGCCCCAATTCTGACACTGGTGGGATTCAGCATGTTCTTTGATTGTAGCTGAACTATAAATCTCAGCAACTACAAATCCCAAATGTCAAGGTCTATTTCCCCCAAACTCCATCTGTGTTCATATTTGGGCGTATTGAATATTCGTGTAGAGTTTGGTCCAGATCCATCATTGTTTGAGTCCACAGTGCTCCCTGGATGTGGGTGAACTACAACTCCCAAACTCAAGGTCAATGCCCACCAAATCCTTCCAGTATTTTCTGTTGGTCAAGGGAGTTCTGTGTGCCAAGTTTGGTTCAATTCAATCATTGGTTGAGTTCAGAATGCTCTTTGATTGTGGCTGAACTATAAATCCCAGTAACTACAAATCCCAAATGTCAAGGTCTATTTCCCTTAAACTCCATCTGTGTTCATATTTGGGCATATGGAATATTTGTGCCAAGTTTGGTCCAGATCCATCATTGTTTGAGTCCACAGTGCTCTCTGGATGTGGGTAAACTATAATTCCCAAACTCAAGGTCAATGTCCCCCCAAACCTTTCCATTTTTTTCTGTTGGTCATGGGAGCCCTGTGTGCTAAGTTTGGCCAAATTCCATCATTGCTGGAGTTCAGAATGCTCTTTGATTGTAGGTGAACTATAAATCCCAGCAACCACAACTCCCAAATGACAAAATAGTTTTTTGGTTTTTTTGTTTTTTGAGTGGAGGACATAAATTGGACTGTTAGGTGTCTTGTGTCCAAATTTGGTGTCAATTCCCCCAGTGGTTTTTGAATTCTGTTAATCCCACAAACGAACGTTACATTTTTATTTATATAGATTATTAGTAATATTACATGTAATCTATCTATATAAAAATGTTCTGTGCATAATGAACCCATGAACGAAATCACACCAAATTTGGCAACAAAACGTCTCACAACACAAGGAGTGACCATCACTCAAAAAATTATGATTTTGTCATTTGGGAGTTGTAGTGGCTGGGATTTATAGTTCATCTACAATCAAAGAGCATTCTGAACTCCACCAACGATGGAATTGAACCAAACTTGGCACACAGAACTCCCACGACAAACAGAAAAGACTGGAAGGGTTTGGTGGGCATTTGGGAGTTGTAGTTCACCTCCATCCAGAGAGCACTGTGGACTCAAACAATGATGGATCTGGACCAAACTTGGCATGAACACTCAATACGCCCAAATATAAACACTGGTTATTATTATTATTATTATCTTCCTCTCTCCCAAATTTCCAAGAGTTTGGGGACACTTGTGTCCTTGCCCAGTCCAGCCCTGATATGAGAGCACAAAATAGCAACAAACACACATTTTCCGAAGCTTCGTTCCCAAGACGTTCCCATTTGTTTTGTTTTTTGTTTGTTTGTCTGTTTTTTAATGCAATACAACTGTTTTGATTCACTCCTGACACGATAAATTTTAAATACCAGCCAAGCCAAAACTCACCTGAGACTCGTGGTCAAGAAGGTAGCACCGCTTCCAAGGACGTGGACGAAGCCACGTGTGAAAGCAAGCCCACGACGTTGTCTTCTGGAACGCTGTTAAATGTTAACTTTCCTCCTTCCCTCCTCCGGCTTCGGGCACCGGAGACGTCTGGACGCTGTGTCCCCGTATCTAGTGGGCCTTCCTCCGAAACCTTCGACTCATCCTCCTCGGCATCTGGAAAGGAATGCCAGCAATGCCGCGGCACTGGTTTGCACCCGCCGGCCTCCTTGGACAGAGTTGGTTGTGTGCAGGGCTGTGCAGTGGGAGGTGCCGGCCTCGGCAAGGTCTCAGCCAAGAAGGGAGGCCCCGGTCTGTGACGCCGGCTTCTGCAAGGAAAGAGACACAGAGCGCGCTCAGAGAAGGAGGCAACAACACACACACACACACACACACACACACACACAAGGTGCCCGGAGGAGGAGTCGTTGGGGAACGCAACCCACGGATCCCACCACACGAGTGGCTATTTTGACTCACTGCAATCAGTCCAACACTGGGCAAAGAGCAAACATTTCCTACACTACCATAAAATCCAGATTACCAAAGCAGATAATCCATATTAACTTTGAACGTTGATACACTGCCATATAATCCAGTTCAAAGCAGCCAACGTAACACAATTTTTGTTGCTGGGTGTCATTTCTCAATTTTTTCTATAATCATACATAAGATAATAATATAAAATAATATTCATTTATAAAATAATGTAAGATAATATAAAACATATAATAATACTAACAATGCATAAAATAAAAATAAAATAATAATGCATAAAATAAGATAAAATTAAAATAATAATGTATAAAATAAGATTTAAAAAATACTAATATAAGGTAAGATAATAATATACAATAATAAAATACCATAATAATGCATGAAATAATAGAAGATAATAATATAAAATTATTTTATTACCTTTATTATTTTTCTCTATTATTATTGCATTTATTATTTTACTTTATTATTTATTATTTTACTGAGTTACTATTATTATTACATTTAATATAATATAATATAATATAATATAATATAATATAATACAATGTAATATAATTTGACTGGTTGACCTGACACGACAAATAAAAATAAATAAATAAATTATTACGTTTATCATTTTTCTCTATTAATTATTATTATTACATTTATATTATTTTACTTTATTATTATTGGAGCCCCCGGTGGCGCAGCAGGTTAAACCGCTGAGCTGCTGAACTTGCTGATCGAAAGGTCATGGGCTCGAATCCAGGGAGCGGCGTAAGCTCCTGCTGTCAGCCCCAGCTTCTGCCAACCTAACAGTTTGAAAGCATGCAAATGTGAGTAGATCAATAGGTACCGCTCTGGCAGGAAGGTAACAGCACTGTATGCAGTCATGCAGGCCACATGACCTAGGAAGTGTCTATGGACAATGCCGGCTCTTTGGCTTAGAGATGAGTCCCAGAGTCAGACTAAACTTCATGTCAGGGGGAAGCCTTTACCTTTCCATACTATTATTATTATTATTATTATTATTATTATTATTATTATTATATTTACATATTATTATTATTATTATTATTATTACAACCACAACTATGTAACACAATTTTTGTTCTTAATTATTTCCTAATTGGTTTGATCATAAAAACATTAAACGGCAAAAACGTTCAACTCTAAAGAATAATAATAATAATAATAATAATAATAATAATAATAACAGTATCTTTGTCCCAATCCATTCATTCAGGGCCAGGAAGATCAGCGTATCTCCTGGCGTTGCACACAACCACCCAAAATATCGCAAGCAGAAATGCCATTCCTGGAAGGAAGGGAAAATACGACACACCTGGGAGAGGTATTTTTTCTTCCCTATTGTCGCTCAGGAGTGACTAAAGATGCGAAACTATGCAAAGAACTTCCTTGGTGTGACGTCTCTCTGCAAATACGGATCATTCCCCGGGCAAAACCGCTCCGCACCTTTAAGAAGAGGTTTCCCCAAAACTGGCCCTTGGCAGTCTCTATGATTATGAGATTTGGAAGAGTCCCCCAGGCAGGAAGACACAGTCAAAGCCCTCCCGGCAGATGGCCATCCAGCTTTTGTCCAATTTGCACAATTTATTGATTGAGTTGCAGTTGATTAAGAAAAGGAAATCATCCCTTGGCAATAATAATAATAATCACCATCTATATCTAGTTATCTATCGGTCTATCATACATCTGTCATTTGTTGTTGTTGTTGTTATTATTATTATTATTATTATTATTATATCTATCTATCTATCTATCTATCTATCTATCTATTATAAACTTTTAGGAATTGGAAAGGACACCATTCAGACCAACCTTGTATCTATTTCTCTATCCAGCTATTGATCTATACATCTATCTATCATCTCGTCTGTCTATCCATCCATCCATCCATCCATCCATCCATCCATCCATCCATCCATCCATCCATCCATCCATCTATCTATCTATCTATCTATCTATCTATCTATCTATCTATCTGATCTATTCATCATAGAATGTTAAGAGTTGGAAGAGACCCCAAGGGGTATCTATGTCTGTCCATCCGTCCATCCATCTATCCTAGACTTTTAGGAGTTAGAAGTGACCCCAAGGACCATCCAGATCAATCTTGTTTCTATCTATCTATCTATCTATCTATCTATCTATCTATCTATCTATCTATCTATCTATCTCATCCATCTCTCATCTATCTATCCATCCATCCATCCATCCAGCTATTTATCTATACATCTATCATCTCTATTCATCTATCTATCTATCTATCTATCTATCTATCTATTCATCACAGAATCTTAGAATTGGAAGGTACCCCAAGGAGTATCTATGTCTGTCCATCTGTCCATCAATCATAGACTTTTAGGAGTTAGAAGCGATCCCAAAGACCATCCAGACCAACCAACTATCTATCTATCTATCTATTTATCTATCTATCTATCTATCTATCTATCTATCTATCTATCTACCCAGCCATTTATCTATACATCTATCATCTCTATTCAGCAGTCTATTCATCTATCTATCTATTCATCATAGAATCTTAGAATTGGGAGGGACTCTGTCCGTCCATCCATCCGTCCATCAATCATAGACTTTTAGGAGTTAGAAGCGACCCCAAGGACCATCTAGAACAACCTTGTTAATATATCCATCCATCCATTCATTGATCATCTTTATGTATTCAGCTATCTATCTATCTATCTATCTATCTATCTATCTATCTATCTATCTATCTATCCATCCATCCATCCATCCATCCATCCATCCATCCAATCATCCCCATATCTACCTGCATACTTAATCTAGCTATACAATGACCCCAAGGAGTATCTATGTCTGTCCGTCCATCCATCCGTCCATCCATCATAGACTTTTAGGAGTTAGAAGAGATCCCAAGGACCATCCAGACCAACTATCTATCTACCTACCTACCTACCTACCCATCCATCCATCTATCCATCCAGCTATTTATCTATACATCTATCTATCATCTCTATTCGTCTATCTAGAATCTTAGAATTGGGACCCCAAGGGGTATCTATGTCTGTCCATCTGTCCGTCCATCCATCAATCACAGACTTTTAGTAGTTAAAAGAGACCCCACGGACCACCCAGACCAACCTTGTTCCTACCTACCTACCTACTTAGCCAGCCAGCCAGCTATTTACTTATCTGTTTATCTATCCATCATCTCTATCTGTCTATTTATCTATCAGTCTATTCATCTATATTTCAATCAATCAGTCATTGAATCTTAGAGTTGGAAGGGACCCCAAGGGCTCTGTCTGACTGTCCATCCATCCATCCATCCATCCATCATAGAATTCTAGGATTTTTGGAAGGGACCCCAAGAGCCATCCAAACCAACCTTGTTTCTCTCCAGGTATTGATCTATTCGTCTATCTGTTCGTCTATCCTCTCTATCTATTCAGCCGTCTGTCTATCTATCTATCTGTCATAGAATCTTAAAAGAGTTGGAAGGGACCCCAAGGGCCTGAAAGCTTGGTCCCACAGCCAAGTTTTGACCCTCCTTCTGAAGGACAGGAGGGAGGGGGCCGGTCTGATCTCACCAGGAAGGGAGTTCCATAACGGGGGGCCACCACCGAGAAGGCCCTGTCTCTTGTCCCTGTGACAATGATGGGATGGAAAGCAGGGCCTCCCCGGAGGATCTTAATCTCCACGATGGTACATAGAGGGAGATGTGTTTGGACAGGTAATTTGGGCCGGGGCCATTTAGGGATTTCTAGGCCAAAGCCAGCACTTTGAATTGTGCCCGGTTGCAAACTGGCAGCCAGTGGAGCTGGCGTAACATGGGAGTTGTATTCTCCCTGTATGCCGTCCCCGTTATTAACCTGGCTGCCTCTCGTTGGACTATTTGAAGCTTCCGAGCAGTCTTCAAAGGCAACCCCACGTAGAGTGCATTGCAGTAGTCTATCCTAGATGTAACGAGAGCGTGGACCACCGTGGCCAAGTCTGACTTCCCAAGGTACGGGCGCAGCTGGCGCACAAGTTGTAATGGTGTGAACGCTCCCCTGGCCACCGCCGAGACCTGGGGCTCCAGGCTCAGGGATGAATTTATCTCTCTGTTTATCTATCCATCATCTCTATCTATTTATCAGTCTATCTATTCATCTATATTTCAATCAATCAATCACAGAATCTGAGAGTTGGAAGGGACGCCAAGGGCTCTGTCTGTCTGTCCCTCCGTCCATCCATCCATCTATGTATCAATCACAGACTTTTAGGAGTTAGAAGCGACCCCAAGGACCATCCAGACCAACCTTGTTTCTATCTATCTATCCATCATCCCTATCTATCAGTCTATTTATTGGTCTATATTTCTATCTATCAATCAATCAATGATAGAATCTTAGAGTTGGAAGGGACCCCAAGGGCTCTTTCTGTCTGTCTGTCCATACGTACATACGTACATCCATCCATCATATACTTCTATCCAGCTATTTATCGATCCATAATCTCTATTGGTCTATTGATCCATCTATCTATTCATCTATATACCAATCAATCAATCAGTCTTAGAGTTGGAAGGGACCCCAAAGACTCTGTCCGTCCATCCATCCATCTAGGACTTTTGGAAGGGACCAAGGGCCATCCAGACCAACCTTGTTTCTATCTATCTATCTATCTATCTATCTATCTATCTATCTATCTATCTATCTATCTATCTATCTATCCAGCTATTTATCTATCCATCATCCCTATCTATCAGTCTATCTATTCATCTATCTTTCTATCAATCATTCAATCATAGAATCTTAGAGTTGGAAGGGACCCCAAGGGCTCTGTCCGTCCGTCCGTCCGTCCATCCATCAATCATAGACTTCTATCCAGGTATTTCTCTATCCCTCATCTCTATCGGTCTATTGATCCGTCTATCTATCACCTATATATCAATCAATCAATCATTCAATCTTAGAGTTGGAAGGGACCCCAAGGGCTCTGTCTGTCTGCCCGTCCGTCTGTCCGTCCATCCATCATAGACTTCTAGGACTTTTGGAAGGGACCCCAAGGGCCATCTAGACCAACCTTGTTTATATCTATCTTTCCATCCATCTACTGATCATCTCTATGTATTCAGCTGGCTGGCTGTCTATCTATCTATCCATCCATTGATCATCTCTATGTATTCAGCTATCTATCTATCTATCTATCTATTCATCTACCTATCTATCTATTCATCCATCCATCTATTGATCATCTCTATGTATTCAGCTGTCTATTTATCTATCTATTCATCTATCTATTCATCTATCTATCTATCTATCTATTCATCCATCCATCCATCTATTGATCATCTCTATGTATTCAGCTGTCTATTTATCTATCTATTCATCTATCTATCTATTCATCTATCTATCTATTCATCTATCTATCTATCTATCTATCTATCTATCTATCTATCTATCTATTCATCCATCCATCAATCTGGATATCTTTAAATAGAAGCTGGATGGCCATCTGCTGGGAGGGATCGGACTGTGCCTTCCTTCCATCCATCTATTGATCATCTCTATGTATTCAGTTATCTATCTATTCATCTATCTATCTATTCATCCATCCATCTATTGATCATCTCTATGTATTCAGCTGTCTCTCTCTCTCTCTCTATCTATCTATCTATCTATTCATCCATCCATCTATTGATCATCTCTATGTATTCAGCTGTCTATCTATCTATCTATCTATCTATCTATCTATCTATCTATCATCTATCTATCTATCTATCTATTCATCCATCCATCCATCCATCTATTGATCATCTCTATGTATTCAGCTGTCTATCTATCTATCTATCTATCTATCTATCTATCTATCTATTCATCCATCCATCCATCCATCCATCCATCTATTGATCATCTCTATGTATTCAGCTATCTATCTATCTATCCATCTATCTATCCATCCAGCTATCTATCCATCCATCCATCCATCTATTGATCATCTCTATGTATTCAGCTGTCTATCTATCTATCTATCTATCTATCTATCTATCTATCTATTCATCTATCTATCTATCCATCCATCCATCCATCCATCCATCTATTGATCATCTCTACGTATTCATCTATCTATCTATCTATCTATCTATCTATCTATCTATTCATCTATCTATCTACCTATCTATCTATACACAGATAGATCCATTGATTCCAGAGCAAACGTGGTCCAACTTGGGCTCTCCCTCCAGGTGTTTTGGACTCCAACTCCCACAATTCCTAGCAGCCGGTGTGGGAGTTGTAGTCCAAAACACCTGGAGGGAGGGCCCAAGTTGGACCAGGCTTGGGGCAAAAGGAATGAAGAAATCCGAGTCAAACACGTGTCTGGCCCATCCTGACGAAGAGATGTCCAGACACCTGTCTAGAGAACCGAGACAAAACATAGAATGGAGGAATCCTAGCTGGGCAAGAGGGAATGCGGGTCAAACACGTGTCTGGCGCGTCCTAACGAAGAGACGCGCAGACACGTGTCTAGAGAGCCGAGACAAAACAAACAGGTGCCCAAATGGAACAGAAGACACGCGAGTTCGGCCAACCTACGTGTCGTCGGCGTCCCTAGAGCGTCTTCGGAGGCAAGGCCTCAGTGCAGGAGCCGCCCACTCTCCGCGTCACGTCGGAATAGCCCGACACGTGTCTTGTTTTTCTAAAAAAATCCCCGCTTCTTCTTCTCGGCAAGTGTCGGGGTCCCCAGAGCGTCCTATGAGGCAAGGCCTCAGTGCAGGAGCCGCCCACTCTCCGCGTCACGTCGGAATAGCCCGACACGTGTCTTCTTTTTCTAAAAAAAAATCCCCGCTTCTTCTTCTCGACACGTGTCGGCGTCCCCAGAGCGTCTTCTGAGGCAAGGCTGAGGAGCAGGAGCCGCCCACTCTCCGCGTCACGTCGGAATAGCCCGACACGTGTCTTCTTTTTCTAAAAAAAAATCCCCGCTTCTTCTTCTTCTTCTTCTTCTCTGTGGCTTCTCACTCTCGGGCCCGGCTCTTCCTTCCTTCTTTCTCCTCCTTCCTCCTCGACCCGCTTTCATTCCTTCACACGAGACGAAGGAAGACACGGAGAACCCCTTCAGAAGGGAGAGGGGAGGGAGGGCCCTTCTGCGCATGCGCACAGGGAGACAGCGCGAGATGGAAGACGCGTTGCCATTCGGCGCCGGTTGCTATGGCAACCCCGCAGGCGGGAGGGGAGGGGGAGTCAGGGAGAGGACTGCAGGTCCCACAATCCCCATGATATGAATTAAGAGTTTTTGGGGGATTACACGTCCCACAATCCCCATGATATATGTTAGTTTTGGGGGGACTACAGGTCCCAGAATGCCCATTATATCCATTAGGGGTTTTGGGGTACTGCAAGTCCCACAATCCCCATGATATATGTTAGTTTTGGGGGGACTACAAGTCCCAGAATCCCCATAATGATTATAATATTTGGACTACAGTTCCCATTATCCCCATGACACAAATTGGTTTTTTTGGGACAGCATGCCCCATAATACCATGATATATGTTAGTTTTGGGGGGAACTACAAGTCCCACAATCCCCATTATATCAATTAAGGGTTTTGGGGGACTACACATCCCACAATTCCCACGATATATGTTAGTTTTGGGGGGACTACAAGTACCAGAATTCCCATTATATAAATTAGGGGTTTTGGGGTACTGCAGGTACCACAATCCCCATGATAAATGTTAGGTTTTTGGAGGGCTATAAGTCCCAGAATCCCCATTATATAAATGGGTTTTGGGGTACTGCAGGTCCCACAATCTCCATGATATATGTTAGTTTTGGAGGGAACTACAGGTCCCACAATCCCCGTTATATAAATTAGGGGTTTGGGGGTACTGCAGGTCCCACAATCTCCATGATATATGTTGGTTTGGGGGGGGAAACTACAGGTCCCAGAATCCCCATGATATATGTTAGTTTTTGGGGACCACGGCCCCATTATATCCATTAGGGTTTTAGGATACTATAGGTCCCACAATCCCCACTATATATGTTAGTTTTGGGAGGACTACAGGTCCCAGAATCCTCATTATATGAATTAAGAGTTTTGGGGGACTACACGTCCCACAATTCCCATGATATATGTTCATTTGGGGGGACTACAAGTCCCAGAATAATCCCCATGATATAAATTAGTGGGGTTTGGGGACTGCAGATCACAGAATCCACATGATACAAGATAGTCTTTTTGGAGGTGTGTAGGTCCCAGAAGCCCCATGATATATGCTAGGATTTTTGGGGACTGCAGGTCCCAAAATCCCATGATATAACTTACTGGTTGTTTGGGACTGCAGATCCCAGAATCTCATGATCCAAGTTAATTTTTGGAGGTCTGCAGATCCCAGAATTCCCATGGTATATGCTATGATTTTTGGGGACTGCAGGTCCCATAATCCCATGATATAAATTAGCTTTTGAGACTGCAGGTCCCAGTATCCTCATGATAAATGCTAGCGTTGGGAACTGCAGGTCCCATAATCTCCGTGATATAAATAAGTTTTTAAGACTGCAGGTCCCATAATTCCTATGATATAAATCAGGGTGTTTAGGGACTGCAGGTCCCATAATCCCCCATCAGCCTCTGTTTTAAAAACCTCCAGAGAAACAAGGACTTGCAGGGAGTCTCTATATTGCTAGAGTTGGGGGGGAGGCACCCAGAGGGCATCTAGTCCAACCCCCTTCTTCCTTCATGCAAGAAAAGCACAATCAAAGCCCTCCTGACAGATGGCCATCCAGCCTCCAGAGGTTGAATCCCTACGTAAATAAATGCTGGTGCTTGTAATTTGCACCATTTCTGGATTGTGTTTGCAGCAATAGTGACCAGCTGACCACTGAAAATGGACCAGAGGCCATCGATGGTACAATGCTATGGGATAATGGGATTTGTAGTGGTGCCGACCTGCCTTCACTCTACAGTGCAGATGTACGCACCCCTCAAGTGACCCAAACAAACCAACAAACACGCCTCCAAAGGTCCAGTTGGGTCCAGCTTTGGCCAGATGGGAAAGGACCAAAAGGGCAGATCTGCATTCATAGCCGCGGAGGAGATGATCGTGGAAGCGCGCATTCCCTCTCCTTCTCCCTCCTTCCCTCCCTTTGCCAGCCTTGATTTTTTCCGCATTCGCAGAGAAGTAGGTTAGCCATGCGCCCGGAGGCGGAAAATGCGCTTTGATTTCAGCTGCGCATGTGATAAAATATGAATGGACTTGTCGGGTTCGGCCATGAGCCACAAGCAAGGAAAAGGGTTCGGAGAACATTGGAGAGACAAGCAGCCGCTCCGTTCTAGGAGAACATCTTCGCTATGGAATGAAACAGTGTGCAAATCGTCATCATCAACAACAACAACAACAACAACAGGATTGCCCTATGGACCATCCGCTAGGGTGCATCTACACTATGGAATAAAATAGGATACTAATCCTAACTACTACAACAACTACAATAATAATAAATGACTGGATCGCGCTACATACCATGAAGCCGTCAACAACAACAACAACAACAACAACAACAACAACAACAACAACAGGATTGCCCTATGGACCATCCGCTAGGGTGCATCTACACTGTGGAATAAAATAGGATACTAATCCTAACAACAACAACAACAACAACAACAAATGACTGGATCGCGCTATGTACCATGAGGTCGTCAACAACAACAACAACAACAACAACAGGATTGTCCTACGGACCATAGGCTAGGGTGCATCTACACTATGGAATAAAATAGGATACTAATCCTAACAACAACAACAGCAAATGACTGGATCGCGCTATGTACCATGAGGTCGTCAACAACAACAACAACAACAACAGGATTGCCCTACGGACCATCCTCTAGGGTGCATCTACACTGTGGAATAAAATAAGATACTAATCCTAACTACTACAACAACTACAATAATAATAAATGACTGGATCGCGCTATGTACCATGAGGTCGTCAACAACAACAACAACAACAACAACAGGATTGCCCTATGGACCATCCTCTAGGGTGCATCTACACTGTGGAATAAAATAGGATACTAATCCTAACTACAACTACTACTACTACAATAATAATAAATGACTGGATCGCGCTATATACCATGAAGCCGTCAACAACAACAACAACAACAACAACAACAACAACAACAACAACAGGATTGCCCTATGGACCATCCTCTAGGGTGCATCTACACTGTGGAATAAAATAGGATACTAATCCTAACTACAACTACTACTACAATAATAATAAATGACTGGATCGCACTATGTACCATGAGGTCGTCAACAACAACAACAACAACAACAGGATTGCCCTACAGACCATCCTCTAGGGTGCATCTACACTGTGGAAAAAAATAGGATACTAATCCTAACAACAACTACTACTACTACTACAATAATAATAAATGACTGGATCGCGCTATGTACCATGAGGTCGTCAACAACAACAACAGCAACAACAGGATTGCCCTACGGACTATCCTCTAGGGTGCATCTACACTGTGGAATAAAATAAGATACTAATCCTAACTACTACAACAACTACAATAATAATAAATGACTGGATCGTGCTATGTACCATGAGGTCGTCAACAACAACAACAACAGGATTGCCCTACGGACTATCCTCTAGGGTGCATCTACACTGAGGAATAAAATAGGATACTAATCCTAACAACAACAACTACAATAATAATAAATGACTGGATCATGCTATGTACCATGAGGTCGTCAACAACAACAACAGCAAGAACAGGATTGCCCTATGGACCATCCTCTAGGGTGCAACTACGCTGTGGAATAAAATAGGATACTAATCCTAACTACTACAACAACTACAATAATAATAAATGACTGGATCATGCTATGTACCATGAGGTCGTCAACAACAACAACAACAGGATTGCCCTACGGACTATCCTCTAGGGTGCATCTACACTGAGGAATAAAATAGGATACTAATCCTAACAACAACAACTACAATAATAATAAATGACTGGATCATGCTATGTACCATGAGGTCGTCAACAACAACAACAGCAAGAACAGGATTGCCCTATGGACCATCCTCTAGGGTGCAACTACGCTGTGGAATAAAATAGGATACTAATCCTAACTACTACAACAACTACAATAATAATAAATGACTGGATCGTGCTATGTACCATGAGGTCGTCAACAACAACAACAACAGGATTGCCCTACGGACTATCCTCTAGGGTGCATCTACACTGAGGAATAAAATAGGATACTAATCCTAACAACAACAACTACAATAATAATAAATGACTGGATCATGCTATGTACCATGAGGTCGTCAACAACAACAACAGCAAGAACAGGATTGCCCTACGGACCATCCTCTAGGGTGCAACTACGCTGTGGAATAAAATAGGATACTAATCCTAACTACTACAACAACTACAATAATAATAAATGACTGGATCGTGCTATGTACCATGAGGTCGTCAACAACAACAACAACAGGATTGCCCTACGGACTATCCTCTAGGGTGCATCTACACTGAGGAATAAAATAGGATACTAATCCTAACAACAACAACTACAATAATAATAAATGACTGGATCATGCTATGTACCATGAGGTCGTCAACAACAACAACAGCAAGAACAGGATTGCCCTATGGACCATCCTCTAGGGTGCAACTACGCTGTGGAATAAAATAGGATACTAATCCTAACTACTACAACAACTACAATAATAATAAATGACTGGATCGTGCTATGTACCATGAGGTCGTCAACAACAACAACAACAGGATTGCCCTACGGACTATCCTCTAGGGTGCATCTACACTGAGGAATAAAATAGGATACTAATCCTAACAACAACAACTACAATAATAATAAATGACTGGATCATGCTATGTACCATGAGGTCGTCAACAACAACAACAGCAAGAACAGGATTGCCCTATGGACCATCCTCTAGGGTGCAACTACGCTGTGGAATAAAATAGGATACTAATCCTAACTACTACAACAACTACAATAATAATAAATGACTGGATCAGTGCTATGTACCATGAGGTCGTCAACAACAACAACAACAGGATTGCCCTACGGACTATCCTCTAGGGTGCATCTACACTGAGGAATAAAATAGGATACTAATCCTAACAACAACAACTACAATAATAATAAATGACTGGATCATGCTATGTACCATGAGGTCGTCAACAACAACAACAGCAAGAACAGGATTGCCCTATGGACCATCCTCTAGGGTGCAACTACGCTGTGGAATAAAATAGGATACTAATCCTAACTACTACAACAACTACAATAATAATAAATGACTGGATCGCGCTATATACCATGAAGCCGTCAACAACAACAACAACAACAGGATTGCCCTATGGACCATCCTCTAGGGTGCATCTACACTGTGGAATAAAATAGGATACTAATCCTAACAACTACTACTACTACTACTACAATAATAATAAATGACTGGATCGCGCTATGTACCATGAGGTCGTCAACAACAACAACAACAACAACAACAGGATTGCCCTACGGACCATCCTCTAGGGTGCATCTACACTGTGGAATAAAATAGGATACTAATCCTAACTACTAACTACTACTACTACAATAATAATAAATGACTGGATCGTGCTATGTACCATGAGGTCGTCAACAACAACAACAACAACAACAGGATTGCCCCACGGACCATCCTCTAGGGTGCAACTACACTGTGGAATAAAACAGTGTGCAAATCATCATCATCATCAACAACAACAACAACAAATGACTGGATCGCGCTATGTACCATGAGGTCGTCAACAACAACAACAACAACAACAGGATTGCCCTACGGACCATCCTCTAGGGTGCATCTACACTGTGGAATAAAATAGGATACTAATCCTAACTACAACTACTACTACTACAATAATAATAAATGACTGGATCGTGCTATGTACCATGAGGTCGTCAACAACAACAACAACAGGATTGCCCTACGGACTATCCTCTAGGGTGCATCTACACTGAGGAATAAAATAGGATACTAATCCTAACAACAACAACTACAATAATAATAAATGACTGGATCATGCTATGTACCATGAGGTCGTCAACAACAACAACAACAGGATTGCCCTACGGACTATCCTCTAGGGTGCATCTACACTGAGGAATAAAATAGGATACTAATCCTAACAACAACAACTACAATAATAATAAATGACTGGATCACGCTATATATCATGAAGCCATCAACAACAACAACAACAACAACAACAACAACAGGATTGCCCTACGGACCATCCTCTAGGGTGCATCTACACTGTGGAATAAAATAGGATACTAATCCTAACAACAACAACTACAATAATAATAAATGACTGGATCGCGCTATGTACCATGAGGTCGTCAACAACAACAACAGCAACAACAGGATTGCCCTACGTACTATCCTCTAGGGTGCATCTACACTGTGGAATAAAATAAGATACTAATCCTAACTACTACAACAACTACAATAATAATAAATGACTGGATCGCGCTATGTACCATGAGGTCGTCAACAACAACAACAACAACAACAACAACAGGATTGCCCTACGGACCATCCTCTAGGGTGCATCTACACTGTGGAATAAAATAGGATACTAATCCTAACTACAACAACTACTACAATAATAATAAATGACTGGATCGCGCTATGTACCATGAGGTCGTCAACAACAACAACAACAACAACAACAACAGGATTGCCCTACGGACCATCCTCTAGGGTGCATCTACACTGTGGAATAAAATAGGATACTAATCCTAACAACAACAACTACTACAATAATAATAAATGACTGGATCGCGCTATGTACTATGAGGTCATCAACAACAACAACAACAACAACAACAATAATAATAATACATGACAGTATCATCGTATGGACCATCATATCTAAGGTTTATCTACACTGTGGAAAAAATGGGATACAAACAACAACAACAACAACAACAACAACAACAACAATACATAACTGGATCACCCTATCCACCATGAGGTCAACAACAACAAGAACCACAATACATGACTGGATCGCCCTATGCACCATGAGGTCAACAACAACAACAATAATAATACATGACAGGATCCTCCTATGGATCATCATGTCTAGGGTTTATCTGCACTGTGGAATAAAATGGGATGCAAACAACAAACAATAACAATAACAATACATGACAGGGTCATCCTATGGACCATCATGTCTAGGGTTTATCTACACTATGGAATAAAATGGGATGCAAACAACAACAACAACAACAACAACAACAATAATATATGACGGGATCATCCTATGGACCATCATGTCTAGGGTTTATCTACACTGTGGAAAAAATGGGATACAAATAACAACAATATCAATAATACAAGTCAGGATCATCCTATGGACCATCACATCTAGGGTTTATCTACACTGTGGAATAAAATAGGATACAAATAACAACAACAAGATCAACAATAATACATTACTGGATCGCCCTATGCACCATGAGGTAACAACAACAACAATACATGGCAGTATCATTGTAAGGACCATCACGTCTAGGGTTTATCTACACTGTGGGGGAAAATGGGATACTAATACGAACAACAACAACAATAATAATACGTGACAGGATCGCCCTATGCACCATGACATCTAGGTTTTTTTCGCCTTCTCTGTCCAAGAGCACTGGTGCCTCACCAAACTACAACTCCCAGTTACAAACTGTGTTAATTCTACAGTGGAGATGCATCTGTTTCTGTCTGGATCTGCCGTTTTCCCCCCATGGCTAAGAAATGATGTTCTGCTCTCTGCAGAAGGAAATGCCTCTCCCCATGGAGGAGCTTTGCGGGATTTTAGGGCCTTGGCCTCCTTGCCAGCTGTTGCCCACCAATGCTGCAACATCTGGCTCCCAATTCCTTAACAATGCTGATCTTTGCAAAAGATTTGAGGGTTAAGTTGTCCTTATTGGGAATGCATGCGCAGGGTGATGCCTTTTTGCAAAACACAGAAGGGCCATCTCTGATTCGAGCCACTTTGCTCTGTCCAGGGAATAGCCAATCGTCCTGGAATTGCAAGCCACCTCAAGCTAGCATTCGCAGGCCAGAGGAACCCATTGTCCCAGCGTTGTGGCTATTTAAAGCCAGCACTCGGAGGCCAGAACATGATGACCGGCGAGAAAATAGCATCTCAATCCCATTAAGCAAGGATTGGCAACTTTGCCTTTAAGAATAGCCCAACGGAAGCCGAAAGGATGGATTTGCTTCTGTCTGGTGGAGTGAGACCCATTCTGTAAAACAAAGCCATTAGGTGACTTTTGACGTGTGGCCGAGGTCCAAGAACATCTCAACGGGCTTCCAACCTTCCTTCAGTTACCAGTGTTGTCGAGCCACGATAATAATTTGCATCTACTTTATTATTCTGTGCAATTTGTATCTTTCAGCTGTATAGATGAATAAGTGTCCAGGGAAATGACCACTGGTCAAGGAAGCCCAGGTGAAGGAATAGATGAATAAGTGGCCAGGGAAGTGACCGCTGGTCAGGGGAGTCCAGGCAAATGGATGAAGGAAGGAATGAACGACTGACTGAAGGAGCATCTGAATCGTCCATAGAAGTGACCGCTGGTCAGAGAAGTCCAGGTGAATGAAAGAATGAATGAGTCCAGATGAAGGAATGAATGAATGGGTATCCAAAGTGTCCATAGAAATTACTACTGGTCAAGGAAGCCCAGGTGAAGGAATAGATGAATAAGTGGCCAGGGAAGTGACCGCTGGTCAAGGGAGTCCAGGCAAATGGATGAAGGAAGGAATGAACGACTGACTGAAGGAGCATCTGAATCGTCCAGAGAAGTGACCACTGGTCAGAGACGTCCAGGTGAATGAAGGAATGAAGGAATGAGTATCCAAAGTGTCCAGAGAAATGACCACTGGTCAAGGAAGTCTGGATGAAAGAATAGATGAATAAATGTCCAGGGAAGTGACCACTGGTCAAGGAAGTCCAGGTGAAGGAATAAATGAGTAAGTGTCCAGGCAAGTGACCACAGGTCAAGGAAGTCCGGATGAAGGAATATATTAATACATGTCCAGGGAAGTGACCGCTGGTCAAGGAAGTCCAGGTGAAGGAACAGATGAATAAGTGGCCAGGGAAGTGACCACTGGTCAAGGAAGTCCAGGTGAAGGAATAAATGAGCAAGTGTCCAGACAAGTGACCATAGGTCAAGGAAGTCCAGATGAAGGAATAGATTAATACATGTCCAGGGAAGTGACCGCTGGTCAAGGAAGTCCAGGTGAAGGAATAGATTAATAAGTGGCCAGGGAAGTGACCGCTGGTCAGGGGAGTCCATGCAAATGGATGAAGGAAGGAATGAACGACTGACCCAAGGAGCATCTGAATCGTCCAGAGAAGTGACCGCTAGTCAGAGAAGTCCAGGTGAATGAAAGAATGAATGAGTCCAGATGAAGGAATGAATGAATGAGTATCCAAAGAGTCCAGAAAAATGACCACTGGTCAAGGAAGTCCGGGTGAAAGAATAGATGAATAAGTGTCCAGGGAAGTGACTACTGTTCAAGGAAGTCCAGGTGAAGTAATAAATGAGTAAGTGTCCAGACAAGTGATCACAGGTCAAGGAAGTCCGGATGAAGGAATAGATTAATACATGTCCAGGGGAGTGACCACTGGTCAATGAAGTCCAGGTGAAGGAATAGATGAATAAGTGGCCAGGGAAGTGACCGCTGGTCAGGACAGTCAAGGCAAATGAAGGAATGAATGAATGAATCCAGATGAAGGAATGAATTGATGAGTATCCAAAGAGTCCGGAGACGTCACAACTGGTCAGGGGAGTCCGGCAAATGAAGGAAGGAAGGAAGGAATGACTGACCGAAGGAGCATCTGAATCATCCAGAGAAATGACCGCTGGTCAGAGAAGTCCAGGTGAATGAAGGAATGAGTATCCAAAGAGTCCAGAAAAATGACCACTGGTCAAGGAAGTCTGGATGAAAGAATAGATGAATAAGTGTCCAGGGAAGTGACCACTGGTCAAGGAAGTCCAGGTGAAGGAATAAATGAGTAAGTGTCCAGACAAGTGACCACTGGTCAGAGGACTCCATTCCTGGTCAGGAATGAGTCCAGATGAAGGGATGAATGCGTATCCAAAGAGCCGAGGCAAAGGCATGGAGTCCAGTGAGTCTCCAGCGCTGAGGACTCCAACTCCCAGAATCCTTGGCTGCCTGGGCCAATGGCCAGGGATTCTGGGAGTTGAAATCCCAAAGCTCAAACGGGGTGAATCCAGAGTAGGCCTGGGCCAACTTGGGCCCTCCCTCCAGGGGTTTTGGACTCCAACTCCCACAATTCCTAGCAGCCTACCGGCTGCTAGGAATTGTGGGAGTTGGAGTCCAAAACCCCTGGAGGGAGGGCCCAAGTTGGCCCAGGCCCGGTCCAGAGGAATGCGGGTCAAACACGTGTCTGGCGCATCCTGACAAAAAGGTGCACAGACACGTGTCATGAGAGCCGAGACAAAACAGATATGTGCCCAAATGAACGGATGATGCGCGAGTTCGGCTGTATAGATGAATGTGTCCATATAGATGAATAAGTGTCCATATTTTGTATATGTGTAATGTATATAAACTGCTTCTTGGAAATGTATCAAAATGTAACTTAGCCACAGCCACCCCCTGTGATCCTGTTCAAATAATCTCCTCGGAATGGAAAAGGTTGGGCAAATCCCTCTGGCTATTTCCCAGGCCAGATGCATTGTGTATATGCAGATAGGTGACTTCCTTTGCCAGTCAGATGCGCCCCAAATGTTGGTACAAGTCACATAAAACCGAAAACTAGATATTGATATATATCAGGCATGGGCAAACTTTTAGGCCTGGGCGGTTTCGTTTCGTTAATTCGTAATTCGTTAATAATTCGTTAATTTTTCCAATTACAAAACGATAACGAACCATTCTGGAGCAATCATTAAAAAAAACGAATTTTTAAACATGTTTTGTAAATGCTTCGTATTTCGTTATTGTATTCATTTCGTTATTGTTCAGAGGTCGTTTCGTTATTATTTCCGCATGTCTGGGCCAGTTTTATGGTTTAATTAGTGAAAAAAAATTATAATATCACACCAACAGTCAACAACAGAGGGAGAGGGAAGCTTCAGAAGTTTTTGGAGGTTTTTTAGCGTATTTCGCGGTCGCGTCCGCCATTAACGAATCGATTCGTTATTGTTTCGGAAATAGATTCGTTAATTTTTTACCATTTACGAAATTTCGTAAATATCGAACTTTTTAAAAGGAAAATTTTGTAATTATTTTAAATATCGAAACAAAAAAAAACCCCAAATACAAATCGATTTTAGAAACAAATTTTTGCGTTGTTACCCAGGCCTACAAACTTTGGCCCTCCAGGTGTTTTGGACTCCAACTCCCACAATTCCTAACAGCCCATGCCTGATATATATCCACTTCATGTCAACCTGAGGTAATAATCCTCAGAGCTCGGGATGCTTGTCTGTTCTTAAGGTGGAAAGCACATGTCTGTGTTTTAGATGGATTAGGAATCAGCTGGTTTTCCCTGTAATAGGCAGTAAGAGCACCTAGAGCTTCGGAGAGCTTCTGTTCAACCATCTCAAAGCTCCCTGCTTGGGCGGTGATCATCAGCATAGATGAAACTCTCTGTCCCTTCTGGCAGTGGCTGGTCATTTGTGTAAATGTTGAACATGGATGGAGCAAGCACGCTCCCCTGAGGCAGGCATAGGTATGGACCAGGGGTCCTCAAACTTTTTAAACAGAGAGCCAGGTCACGGTCTTTCAAACTGTTGGGGGGCCGGGTTATAATTTGAAAAAAAAACCCATGAATTCCTATGCACACGGTACATATCTTATTTGTAGTGCAAAAAAACACTTTAAACAATACAATAATTAAAATGAAGAACAATTTTAACAAATATAAACTTAATGGTATTTCAATGGGAAGTGTGGGCCTGCTTTTGACTGATGAGATAGGGTTGTTGTTGTTGTGTGCTTTCAAGTCATTTCAGACTTAGGTTGACCCCGTGTGAGGGCCGGGTAAATGACCTTGGAGGGCCGCATCCGGCCCCCGGGCCTTAGTTTGAGGATCTCTGGTATAGACACTGTGGCGCTATGAGGTATGGGATGACCCACTAATAGCAGCTCTTTAGATATGTTTTTAAAAATGATCTTTATTGAGATTTTCTTAAAAGGTAAAAATAATTTTTTTAAAAAAAAAAAGAGAGAGAGAAAAAAGTGAAACAGAAAATAAAAAGAAAAATAGAGAATGAAGAGAAGAAAAAAAGCAAAAAAGAAAAGAAGAAGAAAAAAAGAAAAAGAAAAAAAAGAAAAATTGTCTTGACCTTCTGGTGTCTTCCAAGAATCTTCTGTTTGGACTTCTTCTAAAGTCCCTTTTGTTAAACTTTCTATTCTCCTTTTCTTTCTCTATTTTTATTGAGTTTCCATCCTTATTTTTCCTTCTTCCGTTCAGATTAATGTCTCCTTTTTTTCCTTAAATATTCGGTGACTTCTCTCCAGTCTGTTTCTTTTCTTCCAATTTCTTTGTTTTTCAATAATAGAAAGGTAAGTCTGTCTAAGTTGCTAATGTCTAGCATCTTTGTTTTCCAGTCTTCCTCGTCTGGTGTTTCTGTTTGTCTCCATTTTTTGGCATAGCACATTCTTGCGGCTGTCAATGCTAAAAATAATATTTTGTCTTTATCTTTTTCTAAATTCTTTTCGTATATTCCTAACAATAATATTTCTGGTTTCATTGGTATTTTTAGTTTTAACATATTTTGGATTTCTTTTTGTATCTTCTTCCAATCATCTTTGGCTTTGTCACAAGTCCACCACATGTGGAAACGGCAGCTCTTTAGATAAAGGTGCTTAATGGAAGATTCAAGGTGTTGAAGTTAAAATATGCCATTGAAGACAATGTAAAAGTGGAATTTTGTGACGCACATTATGATGCTGGTATGATGTATGCTTATTATTATAAAGGGTATATAAACCAAGACAATTCCTTTGTTCGTCAACCTGTTTCCTGGAATACCAGAAGGGTCCATATCCGGTCGAGAATAAACCATGCTTTTACAGACCTCAGGGACTCTCTTTTGTCTCTTTTCCTCAAACCTTCTCCCTGCCATTTCAATAGGACCAATGAGGAACAGGAATTTGCCCAAAGATAACTCTGGGACAACAGAAATGCCCTTTCGCGTATTTCGGAAAATATAGCAACCCATAAAGCCCTCCCCGGTAACCTCCTGGAAGAAATAGGCAAAGACTTCAAAGTGCAGAAATAGTGCTGTTTTATTAGGGCAAATAACAGTGGATTAATGAGATATTGCAAACATACAGATACCAGGGATTGTGATGCTCTATTTCACCATGTTTTGCCATTCTGCAGCCAGATTTTGGTCTTTTCCAAAATCTTTTTCCCATTCTCTCAAAAGTTGCTCTTTTTTTCACTACGGACAGAACAAAAAGGCAGCGGAGGATATCAGGGACGTCCGAAATGCACCGAAATGCATGGCAACATTGCAAGACCGAGCAACAATACTCTTACTCTATCTGTTGACTCTTTGGTGAACTATAAGGCAGCAGTTCCTAATCTATGCTCCATGGGGCCTTTAGGGAAAATGGAGACTTGGCTGGAAACAAAGTGCGTTGGCAACCCAACAACAACAACAACATTAATATTGAAGGTAAAGGTTGGTTTTCCCCTGACAGCAAAGCAAATCATCACAATCTTGTTTGCTTTTCCCAAAAGGATGGATTGCTGTGGTTCAATGCTATGGCATCCTGGGAGTTGTAGTTCTGCAAGGACTTCTCCCAAATGAGACTTTCGACTTCCACTTTATGCCTAACTTTTGTTTGTGTATGTTAATGTGTGTTTTGTGGAGAGGCAAGGAAGAAACTAAATAATAATGATAAATATATTATTATTATTATTATTATTATTATTATTATTATTATTAGTAGTAGTAGTAGTAGTATTCTCTGCCAAAGAGTGCTGCTTGCCTCCCCAAACTACAACTCCCAGGACTCCATAGCATTGAGCCATGGCAGTTAAAGTGCTATCAAACTAGTAAAGTCCAGTTGAGACTGTTGGGGTTCAGCCTGCGTGTGAACCTGAACCTGATTCTCTGATTGTATTTCCTGATGTTACTGAACATGTATTTTTCCCTGATGGTAATGAAAATGTTGATTCTGATGTCAGTGGCTTGGAAAGTGAAACTACACATTCTGATGAGAATGTTGCAGAGCCAGGCGGTGATAGCTCTCCAGAGGAGCTCACACCTGGCTTCCTTAATGAGGATAGAAAAGGACAGATTTGGAAAAACAGGAGTGAATCGCAGAGTCTGCGAAGGTCAAGCAGATTAAGGGAAAAGGAAGCACAGGCTTCAAAGCCTGGAGGCGTGTCACGAAAGAGTTGGATTGCTAACAGGTTCCAGGTTTTTACAGTGTTGCTTTTGGATTTTGATCTAGTTCATGGATATTCTTGACTGCTGAATTTTACTGTGGCTTTTTGACTTTGCATTTTCTTCTATTTTGTAACCATTTTTCATCAATAAAAAGGGATTGTTTTTTCCCACACTCAAGTGTGGTGGATTGTTATCTTATGGTCTCGTTTCCTGCTCTGATCTAACGAGACAACCCGGCGAGAGGCACTTAAAACTGAAGAAATTCTTTCGTGACATGCCTCCAGGCTTTGAAGCTTGTGTTTCCTTTTCCCTTAATCTGCTTGACCTTCGCAGACTCTGCGATTCACTCCTGTTTTTCCAAATCTGTCCTTTTCTATCCTCATTAAGGAAGCCAGGTGCTAACTCCTCTGGAGAGCTATCACCGCTTGGCTCTGCAACATTCTCATCAGAATGTGTAGTTTCACTTTCCAAGCCACTGACCTCAGAATCAACATTTTCATTACCATCAGGGAAAAATACATGTTCAGTAGCATCAGGAAATACAATCAGGGAATCAGGTTCAGGTTCACACGCAGGCTGAACCTCAACAGAGACATTCATTAATAATTCTCATATCTTCCAATGGAAACTCGACCAATTCTTGCTCAATCCAATGCCATCCTAGGGCTTTGTTGTTCACCTAGATGCTGTTGAATCCACTCTGGGTTCTAGTCCAGACTTCAAAGCTTCACTACAGAGATTCAGTCCCTTGGAAAGTGTTAAAGTTCGGACTAAAACCCGGAGCGGATTCATACGGCAACCATCTGGTCAACTACAAGTCTTGCAAGCTGTATTTCTCCCCTATTTAGTTTCCTTCTCGTCTACAACCTCAACGGAGAGAAGTTGATCCTCTTCTTTTGGAGCTGGACTCACGCAAACCTGGACCAAATGACCTGAAGACGCAGAAGTGACCGCCTTGGTCCTGTGGTCATCCGATTTCCATGATCCGGTTGGCGAAATGGGGCTGAATGGAGATTTGGGTGGAACTGGAGTGGCACTGGCAGCCTAGCAATAATAATAATAATAATAATAATAATAATAATAATAATAATAATAATACCATAATAATAATACTACCACCATAATATTACCATAAGAACAACACTAATATTGCAATTATACCATAATAAGAATAATTCCAAAACAATAATTATAATTATATTGTAATTATGCCATAATAATAATAATTGGAAGCCTAATAATAATAATAATAATAATAATAATACCACCACCACCATAATAATACCATAAGAACAATACTGAATTTATACCATAAGAATAATTACAAAATAATAACTATAATTATATTTCAATTATACCATATAATAATTGGCAACCTAGTATTAGTAATAATGATTATAATAAAATAATAATAATAATAATAATAATAATAATAATTGGAAGCATAATAATAATAATAATACCATAATAATAATAATACCACCACCATAATAATACCATAAGAACAACAACAATACTGCAATTATACCATAAGAATAATTCCAAAAAAATAATTATAATTATATTGTAATTATGCCATAACAATAATAATTGGCAGCCTAGTATTAGTACTACCAATAATAATAATAATAATAATAATAATAATAATAATAATAATAATAATAATTCAGTTCTTGTGGGTTTTTTCGGGCTATATGGCCATGTTCTAGAGGCATTCTCTCCTGACGTTTCGCCTGCATCTATGGCAAGCATCCTCAGAGGTAGTGAGGTCTGTTGGAACTAGGAAAATGGTTTTATATATCTGTGGAATGACCAGGGTGGGACAAAGGACTCTTGTCTGCTGGAGCTAGGTGTGAATGTTTCAACTGACCACCTTGCTTAGCATTTGATTGCCTGGCAGCCTGGGACAATCTTTTGTTGAAACAAGCACACACAACTAGCACTTGATTAGCATACAATGGGCTGACTGTGCCCGAAAAAACCCACAAGAACTGAGTGATTCCAGCCATGAAAGCCTTCGACAATACATGTGGACAATTTCAACAGAAAGGAAGAAACCATGAAAATGAACAAAATCTGGCTACCAGTACTAAAAAATGCTAAAATTGCAACAGCAAAAACAGCAGAGAGAAAAACAGGCAGGGACATCTAATCACCTTTCAAGAAGAGTTTGCTCCAGGCACAGTCAGCGCATTGTATGCTAATCAAGGTGGTCAGTGGAAAAATTCACACCTAGCCCAACTTACAAAAGCCCTTTGTCTCACCCTGGTCATTCCACAGATATATCCCTTTTCCTAGTTCCAACAGACCTCACTACCTCTGAGGATGCTTGCCATAGATGCAGGCGAAACGTCAGGAGAAAATGCCTCTAGAACATGGCCATATACCCGAAAAAACCTACAACAACCCAGTGATTCCGGCCATGAAAGCCTTTGACAATACATAATAATAATTGGCAGCCTAATAATAATAATAATAATAATAATAATAATAATAATAATAATACCATAATAATAATACCACCACCATAATAATACCATAAGAACAACAACAATATTGCAATTATACCATAATAAGAATAATACCAAAATAATAACTATAATTATATTGTAATTATACCATAACAATAATAATTGGCAGCCTAGTATTAGTAATAATGATAATAATACAATAATAATAATAATAATAATTGGAAGCCTAATAATAATAATAATAATAATAATAATAATAATACAATAATAATAATAATAGGCAGCCTAATAATAATAGTAATAATAATAATAATAATAATAATAATAATAATAATACCATACGAACAACAACAGTATTGCAATTATTCCATAAGAATAATTCCAAAATAATAACTATAATTATATTGTAATTATACCATAACAATAATAATATCATAACAATACTATAAAAACAACAGTAATATTGTTATTATACCATAATTACAAGAGGAAAAGGGGGGAAAGGGGAGGGGGAAGAAGAGCAAGAAGATGATAAAAAAGAAGAAGTGGCAGAAGAACGTGAAGAGGAAGGAGGAAGAGGAGAGATTAGAAGAAGAGGAAGAAGAAGAGAGAAGAGGAGGAGGAGAAGAGGTAGAGTAACAAGAGGAAGAGGAAGAAGAAGAGAGAAGACGAAGAAGAGAAGGAAGAAGAACATGAAGAGAAGGAAGAGGAAAGAAGAAGACAAAGAAAAGAAAAAGATGAAGAGGAAGAAGAGAGAAGAGGAGGAGGAGGAGAGGTATAGGAACAAGAAGTAGTAGTAGAAGAAGAAGAGAAGGGAAGAGGAGAGAGAAGGAAGAAGAAGACAAAGAAAAGGAAAAGAAGAAGAAGAAGAGAGAAGAAAAGGGGGAAGAGGAAGAACATGAAGAGAAAGAAGAGGAGGGAAAAGAAGAAGAGGAAGAAGGAAGAAGACAAAGAAAAGGAGAAGGAGGAGGAGAAGAGAGGAGAGGAGGAGGAGGAGGAGGAGGAGGGAAGAGAAGAAGAGGAAGAAGGGAGAACTAGACAAAGAAGAAGAAAAGAAGAGGAAGAAGAGAGAAGAGGAGGAGAAGAGATAGAGGAACAAGAGGAAGATGAAGAAGAAGAGAAGAAAAGGAGGAGGAAGATGGGAGAAATGAGAGGAGGAGGAAGGAGGAGGAAGGAGGGAGGATTTGGGGTGGTCTAATTGTTGTCTTCTCCCTCCCAACATGTGTCTCCCTTGGTCCCGCTGCCCACCTGCATGGCCTTCAGCTCCTTGACCCTCCATCGGAGGTGGGCAAGCTTCCCATGGCCGCCCGCCCGCCCAGCCGCCGCCAGAGCCGCTTGGAAGAGCTTGGGGGTCCCGGCCCGGGCCCTGGGCGGGATGATGACCGCGGGGCCCTTCTCCTCCTTGGCCTTGCGCTGGCTCTTCAGCATCCGCCTGGAGTGCAAACACACGCAGGGAAAAGGCATAGTGTAAAGGGTTATACGTAATATCACACCACTGGACACCAGTAAGAAAGAAAATATCACAACCAGTGACACGAGTCTGGAGGCTTATTGATAATATGTCTGGGCAGGATGGTTCTTTCCCCAAAGATTCACTCTTTCCTCAAAAATCCTCCCCCTGAGACCTTTCTTGAAAGTTGAATAGAAAAAGATTTATTTATAAAAACAGACAACTAACTACTTCTGAGAGACACAAAACGCTTGACTTGTTACAAAAATACTACAGCTTGATGGTTGCTAGAATGAGTTTCTTCACTTAGTTAAAGTCAGAGCTAATCAAACAGATCTAGCTGCTAATAACAAAAATCCCTCACTCTACTTCAGAGAAATAGTAATGAGTTTCTGACTAACCTATCCTAAGTTATCAGCTAACTCTTCCCAGAAAAAAATGTGGTTCTAAACTCGCTTCGTTTCTAGGGGGCGCCAGCGTTTCCAATTTCAGAGGCCTTCCGAAATTTATGATTTTAAAATTTCGAAATTTCCTAAATTTCGTTAATTACGAA
>NW_026847993.1:1385248-1391459 GCF_025583915.1 Anolis sagrei ordinatus | reverse complement strand
GATACAAGCAATATATCCATTTCAAAGCAAAACCGGCTTGTGAGTGGTTATTTAATATTGCTAGATAGATCCTACAGTCTTACAATTCTATTCTATTCTGGGAAGGACTTGATGGTTAGAGCTGTGGATTCTGCTACTTCCTTGGGACTCCTTCGGCGGAGTCTCGTTCTCTGGATGGCCATCTCTTGGGAGGGATCGAATGGTACCCCCCTGCCTTAATGGAATGGAGTTGGACTGGATGTCTTCTGGGGGTCCCTTCCCATTCCGTGGTTGTACTTACGATGACGTCTCCTCCCTCCACGAACTGCAGCCGGACCTGGAAGAGCGCCATGTCCAGGACGTAGAGGAGGTCGCAGAGGTAGTCCACAGCCATCCAGTAGCCGACGTTCCCGGCCGTCTGGTAGGGAAAAGCCCAGCGGAGCGGGATCAGCCAGCAGTTCCAGTTCCAGGCCAGGACCACCAGGAAGAGCCAGAAGACGTACATCAGGTCTAGGGAGAAAAGGAAAAGCCCAACACATGCCAGTCATCTAAATGCATCTAAATCAGGCAGGAGCAATCTTCAGCCCTCCAGGTGTTTTGGACTGCAACTCCCACAATTCCTAACAGCCGGTAGGCTGTTAGGAATTGTGGGAGTTGCAGTCCAAAACACCTGGAGGGAGGGCCAAAGTTTGCAAATCATATGAACTGCACTCAAATTAAATACATTGACAAGAGCCATTTGTATTTCTGGGAACTCCCTTGGTGTAAATACTCACGTTGCTAGTTATTCTAACCAAAAGGTTCATCCTGATGAGTTACTCACTGTTCCTTTTGCTCAGTTACTCTCTGTTCCTTCTGTTGTTACTTACTGTTCCGCCTGCTGAGATGCTCACTGCTCCTTCTAATGAGTTACTCACTGTTCCTTCTGCTCAATTACCCTCAATATCTTCTTCTGAGTTATTGTTGTTGTTGTTGTTGTTGTTGTTGTTTATACCCCAATTTACTATTCCTTCTGCTGAGTTATTGTTGCTATAATTATAATTTATTATGTTTATTTATATCCCGATATACTGTTACTTCTGCTGAGTTACTCATTGTTCCTTCTGCTGGGTTGTTGTTATTGCTGTTATTATATTATGTTTATTCCCCAATTTACTGTTCCTTCTGCTGGGCTATTGTTGTTGTTATTGTTATTGTTATTATTAATATTATGTTTTTGTTTATGTTTATTTATACCCCACTTTTTCTCTCCACAACTTACTGTTCCTGCTACTGAGTTACTCACTGCTCCTTCTGCTGAGTTAACTTCTGCTGTTACTTAATGTTCCTCCTACTGAGTTACTAAGTTTCTTCTGCTGAGTTGCTCACTGCTCATTCTGATTAGTTACTTACTGTTTCTTATGCTCAAGTACCCTCAATAACTTCTGCTGAGTTACTGTTGTAGTTATTATTTATACCCCAATTTACTATTCCTTCTGCTGAGTTATTGTTGCTATTATTATTATTATTATTATTATTATTATTATTATTATTATGTTTATTATTATGTTTATTATGTTTATTTACATCCCAATATACTGTTACTTCTGCTGAGTTACTCACTGTTCCTTCTGTTGGGTTGTTGTTATTGCTGTTATTATATTATGTTTATTTATTCCCCAATTTGCTGTTCCTTCTGCTAAATTACTCTCAATAACTTCTGCTGAGGAGTTGTTGTTGTTGTTGTTGTTTATACCCCAATTTACTATTCCTTCTGCTGGGTTATTGTTGTTGTTGTTTATACCCCAATTTACTATTCCTTCTGCTGGGTTATTGTTGTTGTTGTTATTATTATTATTATTATTATTATTATTATTATTATTATGTTTATTATTAGGTTTATTTATACCCCACTTTTTCTCTCCACAACTTACTGTTCCTGCTACTGAGTTACTCTCATTACTCCTTCTGCTGAGTTAACTTCTGCTGTTACTTAATGTTCCTCCTGCTGAGTTACTTACTGGTGAGTGGGTCGATGCTGCTGGGCCACTGGTATTGGATCTTTTTCATGCGGCAGAGGAAGGGGCGGGCCTTAAATTGGCAGCAGAGCACTTCGTGGTAGGCTTCGTCATTCTCAGTTGCCTCCTTCTCTTCCTCTTGTGGATTTCCTTTCAATGGCGCTGGGGGAGAAACAAGATATCGTCAAACCAGACCTTTGGGACTTTCTCCTTTATTCATCTTCTGATGGAAAGCAAGATCCCAGGGCCAGAAGTGCAAGAGGGAAGATACAAATGGTGAAGCCAAAGGGACGCAATGAGGATCTGAACAGAGGTTTATCGCTTTCAGGCCTGAAAGTGTGGCAGCCGTTAGGAGAAAAATAAAATAATAATCATAATAATTTCGAATAAAATAGAAGCCTACCTGCTCCAGGGAGTTAATTTGCAAGCATGGAGAAACCTGCATGATATTGATTGACACTGGACCTGAGGTCAGTGTGTTCTAAGCCAATGTGTTTCTTCTAGCCAATGTTGACAATAGATATGAAGTCAACAAGAGAATTTGGCAGGACACAGAAATCAATATATCGATCCAAGACTTGGAACATCTAAGGTCATATGGTGAGAGAGCGCCATCCTCTGGCCACTTAATGTAAATAGCAGGCAATTTCAGAAACGTTTCATCCAAAAGCAAATTCCTTTGGTCTTTATATTAAGAACTAAGTTGTAATGAAGTAATTAAGGCTGGATTGATTGCCTTGATCAAATCTTATGTTATAAGTATATAAAAGTTATAATTCAATTAGAGATGTAAAGGAATTAAACATATACGTATCATTTTAGAGTAACGGGTGAAAGTTGAGATAAGTTATATAACCGAGCAGATGTTTGGGGTCACAACGTGCCTGCCAAGACCTGATAAAGCTGTCCTTGGCAACTATACATGAAAACACCTGTTAATGATTGTATTGTGTAAATGTCAGATTTGTTCTGCGCATGTGTAAAACTAGCAATTTTATGCTATAAAAACTGGAACAATTGCGACTTCAAAGTTGTGTCAGCCCCTGATTTGTTGAACACCCTATACTCCACGGAGATAGTAATAAACGCCTGGAAATCTGCCAAGCTTCCTCCATCTTCCTTCCTTCTCCAAAAGCACTCTAATGATCCGGGGTAATGTATATTCCGCAACAAAAGGATGTCTGAAATAGAGTCTCTGCTCAGAAAAGTCTCTGCTCACCAAATCCCATTATTGCATAGCATTGAGCTGTAGCACCGTGGTGCCAAAGTGCATCCATTCTGCAACAGAGAATGATACTTTTAAACCAGATCAACACCTAAACCAGGTTTGAAGGCTGCAACAAGAGAGGTTTGTCATAATAATAATAATAATAATAATAATAATAATAATAATAATAATAATTCTTTCAGGCCTGAAAGGATGTATGAAATAGAGTCTCTGCTCAGAAAAGTCTCTACTCACCAAATCCCATTATTGCATAGCATTGAGCCATAACATAGTGGTGCCAAAGTGCATGCATTCTGCAACAGAGAATGATACTTTTAAACCAGATCAACACCTAAGCCAGGTTTGAAGGCTGCAAAGACAGAGGTTTGTCACTTTCAGGCCTGAAAGGATGTCTGAAATAGAGTCTCTGCTCAGAAAAGTCTCTGCTCACCAAATCCCATTATTGCTTAGCATTGAGGCATAGCATAGTGGTGCCAAAGTGCATCCATTCTGCAACAGAGAATGATACTTTTAAACCAGATCAACACCTAAACCAGGTTTGAAGGCTGCAAAGACAGAGGATTGTCACTTTCAAGCCTGAAAGGATGTCCGAAATAGAGTCTCTGCTTAGAAAAGTCTCTGCTCACCAAATCCCATTATTGCATAGCATTTAGCCGTAGCATAGTGGTACCAAAGTGCATCCATTCTGCAACAGAGAATGATACTTTTAAACCAGATCAACACCTAAACCAGGTTTGAAGGCTGCAACAAGAGAGGTTTGTCATAATAATAATAATAATAATAATAATAATAATAATAATAATAATAATTCTTTCAGGCCTGAAAGGATGTATGAAATAGAGTCTCTGCTCAGAAAAGTCTCTACTCACCAAATCCCATTATTGCATAGCATTGAGCCATAACATAGTGGTGCCAAAGTGCATGCATTCTGCAACAGAGAATGATACTTTTAAACCAGATCAACATCTAAACCAGGTTTGAAGGCTGCAACAACAGAGGTTTGTCACTTTCAAGCCTGAAAGGATGTACAAAATAGAGTCTCTGCTCAGAAAAGTCTCTGCTCACCAAATCCCATTATTGCATAGCATTGAGCTGTAGCACAGTGGTGCCGAAGTGCATGCATTCTGCAACAGAGAATGATACTTTTAAACCAGATCAACACCTAAACTAGGTTTGAAGGCTGCAACAAGAGAGGTTTGTCACTTCCAGGCTTGAAAGGATGTCTGAATTAGAGTCTCTGCTCAGAAAAGTCTCTGTTCACCAAATTTCATCATTGACTAGTATTGAGGCATCACATAGTGATGCCAAAATGCATGCATTCTGCAACCAATGCATTCTTGGTGTGCTTCAGGTTGGGTTTTGGACTGCAACCCAAAGCGGACTTCAGACTGCAAACCCAACTCACTAGCCGCAGGGGTTTCCTCATCGGAGGAGACATCCGGGTCGATCAGCCTCTCCTTGACCTTCTCCGTCCGGTCCTTAAAGAGCCGCACCAGTTCTTGCAGACGGTCATTGATCACGGCGCTGCTTTGGCTTCCGGTGGAGCTGCTGCGACCTGACAAACTGCGGCCCATGGAAAGCAAAGGAATTACGACACCCATTAACAGTCCCCAAGGTGGCATTCTACATTGTAAAATTAATGCAGTTTGATGCCACTTTAGCCCCCATAGCTCATTGCTATGGGATCCTTGGGCTTTGTAGTTTTACAAGGCTTCTAGCCTTCTCTTCCAAACGATGACCCCTGGAATTCCAAATTATTGAGCCAAAACAGTTCAAGTGGCGCCAAACTGCAATAATTCCACAATGCAGATGCACCCTAAGTCAAGAAGCAAAGGGTCTATTGTCATGCAGGGATCCCTGCTGAGATAATGAGAAAGTTTTCTCCCTTTGAGACAAAGTTTTTGCACACAAAAATCATATGTGCAAACAGAAGCCTTTCATTTATTTTATTATTTATATTATTATCATCATCATAAAGATGCCGAATCCAGCTGATCTGACCAGCTGCAGGGAGTTCCGCAATTCCTGGATGCCCCGTTGGGCCAGCTCTGATGAAATGTGCCCCAGCAGCAGCCTCAACCAAGGACTCTCTGCAACCTTGAGCTCTCTCCTTTTGCTTTTCTCCCAGCCCAAACATTGTAACAAAGCCCCTAATAAAGACTAATTGAATTGTAACCTTCACCTCTTCATAGTGATACATTGTGTCTATTTTCTGACTCACAAATATCAAATGCATGAACTTACCCTTTTCTGGGCCGCGGGCAGCCACCGGACTGCCTGGGATGCTTTCCAGGTGTCCCAGGGAGGCCGAATCTGCATTTCTTTAAACCGCGGATACGGAAACCCCTCAGGACCCCGTATCCGCGAGTTAACCAAAGGACTCCATTTTGGTGCCATATTTTTCCTAGCTCAATTCTAACACTATCTGCTATCTCGCTTTTTGCATTTTGGGCTCCTGTGCTCTGGGAATAACCTTTTTATTTTTGAGAATATATTTATAGAGAAACAGCTGATTGTCAAACTGAGCTTCCTGCTGCTGTGCTGCTCCTGCCATCGCTTCTTCGTCCTTTTGGAGCCCCAGTACCCGGGGGACTTGATGTGGTCATCCCATGAGGCCTTCGGGGATCTGCCACCTGGTTCCAGACCTTGGAGGGAATTGTAGTTCTCCAAGGACCTAAGGACAAGCTTCAGCCCCAGTGTTGCAGGGCTCCATATCTTGGCTCAGTGGAATCGCTAAGCCTCTCCTTATGATTTTTGAACCTTTTTGCCCCAAATCAAGGACTTTCCTCCCTTTTATGGACATACTTTCGTCTATGGATTTTCCTATAATGAACTATGGACAAATATTGAGCCATGACCAAGGCTCTTATCAATTTCTCTATGGGATGCTGGAACAAGACGTTTTCTATATCATGCTTTCTATGTGTCTACATTTCTCCCTGTGTATCTGACCTTTCCTTGACTCTCTCCAGCAATGGATTCAATGAGCCTACTCACCTGGCAACAG
>NW_026847993.1:1362748-1380248 GCF_025583915.1 Anolis sagrei ordinatus | reverse complement strand
TTTGTCTTTAATGTTGATAAGGTCAGTGGACTAATCAATAAACTTTGCTATTATTATTATTATTATTATTATTATTATTATTATTATTATTATTATTATTCTGCTGTATCTCCCCCGATAAGAAAGGAGCGAGGAAGGCGCAAGTGTGCAGATGCCACAAGGCTCTTGGGCGTTTTCGCTTTTGAGAGGTCAATGCACAAGACGGAAGCGCACCAGACGCCGCGGCGCACGCTACGTTACCCCTCTGGCTGTGTCTGCGATTGACAGGCGCCTCTTCCACCAGGAAACTGGGGTTCTCCGTGCCGTTCTGGTGCTTCCGTGAAGCCAGGATGGGGATGCGGGAAGGAGGGTAGCTGGGGACGTTGGGCAAGTGCGCAGCTAAGGCACGGAAGGAAGGGGACGGCGGAGGATTGCGAGGCCCACGGCGCACCAAGCGGGCCAGTTCGATGTCCCGGCTGGGCCTGGCCATGGCGCAAGGCGCTCCAAGCAAAGGCAGAAGCTGCAATGCGCAAAAGGAAGAAACACACAAGAAGTGATACAGATGATCAACAAAGTCCTGAGTGCAAATGGCTCATTTTGTTCCTGGGAGATCAATGTCATTTCCGAATCGGTTCTATCATCAAAACATGGGGAAAGCGCATTAAACTGTCATGCTTCAGAGATTCCTTGATGACACCGATTTTCTGGATCGCTCGCAGTCTGGCTTTAGGCCTGGGCACAGTCAGGGGCGGCTCGTCCATTATGCGAAGTAAGCGGTCGCAGAACACTTTTTTTTGCCAGGGGCGCAAGAGGCGCCTCTGTAAATGCCCCTCGACCGCCACTTGAGGAGCGCCCCCTCAGCTCACAACAGCCCTAGCAGTCCGGGGGGAGCCTCGGCTTTCTTGCCTCGCTGCCGGGCGATCCTCTTCCCAAAGGGGCCGGGCCCTTGAGCCTCGCCTTGCCCCTCTCGTTCCTGCTCCACCTGGCCACCGGGTGCGCGAGCAGAGCCGGCGCTCAATCGTTCTCCGCGTTCGACCCCTTCCCCATGACCGGCTCCCTTTCCCGATCCCCCGGCACTCCACCCGCCCCATCTCCTCTCCCCAATCCGTGGGTGGGCCAAGGGGCGGAGCCGCTGCGCCTGGCCCGCTTGGGTCCGGAGGCGTGTCTGAAGACCCCAGCGTGCGCACCAAAAGTCGCCTCTTCTCCTGACTTTCTCTTCAGCCATTGGGACCGAGAGAGAGAGAGAGAGAGAGAGAGCCCCTCCGGCTGGAGGTATCTCCCACCTCCGCTCCCTCCTTTGTTTTTGCGCCTACCTTCAGGAAAGGTGGCATCTCCACCTCTCTCTCTCTCTCTCTCTCGGTCCCAATGGCTGAGGAGAAAGTCAGGAGAAGAGGTGACTTTTGGTGCACACGCCGGGGTCTTCAGACACGCCTCCGGACCCAAAGCGGGCCAGGCAAGGGAGCAAGTGCGGCAAGTGTAGTTACTGGGATGTATAGTTCACCTACAATCAAAGAGCATTCTGAACTCCACCAATGATGGAATTGAACCAAATATGGCACACAGAACTCCCACGACAAACAGAAAATATATATCAATGATTGGTTGGGGGGCCCCCCCGCCAAAATACTGTTTGCTTACCGTTGAAAATTACCTAGGGCCGCCTCTGGGCACAGTACCACCTTGGTGGTTGACCTCCGCAGAGAACTGGACAGTGGGAGTGTGACCCTGCTTATTATCTTGGACATCTCAGCAGCTTTTGATACCATCGACCAGGGTATCCTTCTGGGGAGACTGAGATAGGACTCGGGGGCACGGTTTTACTGTGGCTCCTGTCCTTCCTGGAAGGTCGTTCCAGGTGGTGAAGCTGGGGGACCCCTGGCCATTGACCTGTGGGGTCCCGCAAAGCTCTATTCTGTCCCCTATGCTTTTTAACATCTATATGAAACCGCTGGGAGAGGTCATCCGGAGTTTTGGAGTACAGTGCCACCTCTATGCAGATGACACCCAACTCCACTACTCTTTTCCACCAGACTCCAAGGAAGCCCCGAGGATACTGGACCAGTAACTGGATGAGGAGGAACAAGCTGAGGATCAATCCTGACAAGACAGAGGTCCTCCAGGTCAGTCGCCTGTCTGACCGGGGTATTTGGTAGCAGCCTGTGCTGGATGGGGTTGCACTCCCCTAAGTCACAGGTCCGCAGCTTGGGTGTCCTCCTAGACTCAGCACTGACGCTTGATGCGCAGGTGTCGGTGATGGCCAGGAGGGCCTTCGCACAATTAAAACTCATACGCCAACTGCGACCATACCTCATGAAGTCTGACTTGACCACAGCGGTCCATGCCTTAGTTACCTCTAGACTGGATTACTGCAATGCACTCTACGTGGGGCTACCCTTGAAGACGGCCCGGAAACTACAACTTGTCCAACGTTCGGCAACCAAATTAATAACTGGGGCTAGTTACAGGGAGCGGTCAACCCCCCTGTTCAAGGAGCTCCACTGGCTGCCGTTTATTTTCTGGTCCCAATTCAAGGTACAGTTATCACCTACAAAGCCCTAAACCAGTGATGGGCAACCTTTTGAGCTTGGTGTGTCAACATTTGCTAAAAACCTGAGCATAACTTGGGTGGGATGTCAACTTTGAGAAAAAAACAAACATAATTTTGCAATATTTATAGTTTAAATAAGAAGAATGTATATTCTATGCTGTGTTATAGAGTGAACAATGCTCAAACGTGCAGATGTTTAACTTTTAGAGCCTTTTACAAATTTAAGGATGGAATTAGATTGGCTCTTATAAGGTGTACTTCTCTGTATGCGGCCGCATGTGGCCGCATGTCATCAAAAATAGCCATGCGTGTCAGTGCTGACACGCATGTCATAGGTTCACCATCATGGCCCTAAACGGTTTGGGACTCGCATACCTTCTTGACCATATCTCCCTCCATGTACCATCTCGGACCCTCCGATCTTCTGGGGAGGCCCTTCTTTCGCCCCTGCCAGTCTCAGAAGCTCGCTTTGTAAGCACAAGGGAGAGAGACTTCTCCTCTGTGGTCCCCTGACTCTGGAACTCATTACCCGCAGAGATCAGGAAAGCCCCTACGCTAGAAACCTTTAAAAAGGACCTTAAAACCTGGCTTTTCCGCTGCGCCTTTGGTGAGTAGCTATACAAACTCACACTATGGCTCAGCCTCAACATTTTGTCATTGGAGTATATGTGTCGTCGTCCCCCCCCCCCTTCATGGGAAAGCTTGATTCCTCAGCCCCCGTTTTAATGAGCCCCCCTCCACAAATAACCTGCTTCTCCTTTATCTCACCCGAGTTTTTAATCAGTTTTTCTTTTAATTATTTTTTTGCACATGTAGCCCACCCATTGTCACTGTGACTGTGTTTATTGTAATTTTATATCGTTAATGTATTCATATGTTTTATGTAATTATGATGTTGTTTGTTGCTTGTGTTTTTGGTTTTATTTTGCTGTAATTTGTTGTTTGGCCTCATGTACACCGCCCCGAGTCCCCATCGGGGAAATTGTGGCGGAGTAAAATAAAGTTTATTATTTATTTATTTATTTATTTATTTTGGGTACTTCTACCCCGCCCTTCTCAACCCCCGAGGGGGGGACTCAGGGCGGCTTACAAAAAGGCACAATTCGATGCCTATACAAATTACACATACTGTACAAAACCATAGTTAAAACAATTATCACAGTTAAAATAATCAAAACAATCAGAATATAACACATCATATAAAAACTAATCTCATGCTCAGTGTTCGTCTTTCAGAGTTCCATAATTCCATTCCATTAGTCATTTCCTGGCCATTCTCAAAGTCCTTTCTCTATCTGCCTGATTGTCCGAATGCCTGGTCCCAAATCCATGTTTTCAGTTTTTTCCTAAAGGAAAGGAGTGATGTCGCTGATCCAATTTCCCCGGGGAATGAATTCCACAGGTGGGGGGCCACCACCGAGAAGGCCCTGCTCCTCGTCCCCGCCAATCTCACTTGTGATAGCTGGGGTCGAGAGCAGGGCCTCCCCAGATGATCTCAAACTCCGGGGTGGGACGTAGAGGGAGATGCGTTCGGACAGATACGCTGGACCGGAACCATATAGGGTTTTGTAGGTCAAAACCAGCACCTTGAATTGTGCTCAGAACTGAACCGGCAGCCAGTGGAGCTGATATAACAGGGGGTGGTATGCTCCCTGTATGACGCTCCGGTGAGCAATCTGGCTGCCTCCCGCTGGACTAGTTGGAGTTTCCGAACAGTCTTCAAAGGCAACCCCACGTAGAGTGCGTTGCAGTAATCTAATCGGGATGTAACAAGAGCGTGGACCACCGTGGCCAGATCCGACTTCCCAAGGTACGGGCGCAGCTGGCGCACAAGTTTTAATTGTGCAAAAGCTCTCCCGGCCACCGCTGAGACCTGGGGTTCCAGGCTCAGCGATGAGTCCAGGATCACTCCCAAGCTGCGAACCTGCGTCTTCAGGGGGAGTGCGACCCCGTCTAACACAGGCTGTAACCCTATGCCCTGTTCGGCCTTACGATTGACCAGTAGGACATTCAGCAGCCAGATTAATAACTGGGGCGACTTACAGGGAGTGGTCAACCCCCCCCCCCCCGTTCAAGGAGCTCCACTGACTGCCATTTATTTTCCGGTCCCAATTCAAGGTGCAGGTTATCACCTACAAAGCCCTAAACGGTTTGGGACCCGCCTACCTGCATGACCGTATCTCCCTCCATGTACCATCTCGGACCCTCCGATCTTCTGGGGAGGCCCTTCTTTTGCCCCTGCCAGTCTCACAGGCTTGCTTTGTAAGCACAAGGGAGAGAGCCTTCTCCTCTGTGGCCCCCCAACTCTGGAACTCATTACCCGCAGAGATCAGGAAAGCCCCTACCCTAGAAACCTTTAAAAAGGACCTTAAAACCTGGCTTTTCCACTGCGCCTTTGGTGAGTAGCTATACAAACTCACACTATTGCTCAGCCTCAACGTTTTGTCATTGGAGTATACATCCCCCCTCCTTCATGGGAAAGCTTGATTCCTCAGCCCCCGTTTTAATGAGCCCCCCTCCACAAATAACCTGCTTCTCCTTTATCTCACCCAAGTTTTTAATCAGTTTTCTTTTAATTATTTTTTTGCACATGTAGCCCACCCATTGTCACTGTGACTGTGTTTATTGTAATTTTATATTGTTAATGTATTCATATGTTTTATGTAATTATGATGTTGTTGTTTGTTGCTTGTGTTGCTGGTTTTATTTTGCTGTAATTTGTTGTTTGGGCTTGGCCTCATGTATGCCGCCCCGAGTCCCCATCGGGGAAATGGTGGCAGGGTATAAATAAAGATTATTATTATTATTATTATTATTATTATTATTATTATTATTTGCAGAAGGGACATCTGGCAGCACACTGTGCCGTAGTTTTTCAAATGACTCTTTCCTAGAGGAGTCCCAACAAATTCAACAGCGTAGAACTGGTGAGATTGCTTGGCTTTGACCCTTGGAAAGAACTCTGGGCTATTTGTGTACTTTGTGCTTGTTGGACTGTTTGCTGCATATGACTACGAACTGCCTTTTGGCTCCACTTCACAGAGACTCCTGATCCTAATTCTGCGTGCAGGACTTACCTTCGTGCGCAATTATTTCAGTCCTTGTCTCGTCCTCTTCTGCCTTCATTAAAAGCAAGGAGAAGCACGTTAGGCACCTCAAGGGCGTTTTGGAAGGCAGCCTTTCCCTTTAAGGGTGCTGGAAATGGCTTTGGAAACATGCTTTTGGGAAAAGAAACCTGTGCAAGGTGACGTCCTTTGGCCTCCGGCGCCGCGTCCGAAGCTGTTCCCGTGGATTCAGGTCTACAAAGGAAAGGAGGAGAAAATATGGGAAGATGGCATTCCTATATTGACACAAAGTCCCAGGACTCTTTCCATAGGAAAAGGTTTATTAAACGGGACATCCTGCAATAATAATAATAATAATAATAATAATAATAATAATAATAATAATAGATGCTGTCACAGCCTTAGAAGGTTTTAATATCTATTTCAGTATTTACCATTGCCATCTGAGCATGTAAATGTTTAATACTGTTTTAACTGTTCAAAAGGTCGGCAGTTCAAATCCGGGGAGTGGTGTGAGCTCCCGCTGTTAGCCCCAGCTTCTGCCAACCTAGCAGTTCGAAAACATGCAAATGTGAGTCAATAGGCTCTTTGTTGGGAGGGCTTTGATTACGTTTTCTTGCGCTTGTGAAGGGAGTTGGACTGGATGGCCTAAAGTATTTTCAGTTGGTCATGGGGGTTCAGTGTGGAATGTTTGCCCCAATTCTGTCGTTGGTGGGGTTCAGAATGCTCTTTGGTTGTAGGTGAACTATACATCCCAGTGACTACAACTCCCAAATGTCAAGGTCTATTTTCCCCCAAACTCCACCTGTGTTCATATTTGTGCACATTGAGTGTTTGTGCCAAGTTTGGTCCAGATCCATCATTGTTTGACACCACAGTGCTCTCTGGATATAGGTGAACTACAACTCCCAAACTCAAGGTCAATGCCCACCAAACCCTTCCATAATATTTTCTGTGGTCATGGGAGTTCTGTGTGCCAAGTTTGGTTCAATTCCATCATTGATGGAGTTCAGAATGCTCTTTGATTGTAGGTGAACTATACATCCCAACAAACTACAACTCCCAAATGTCAAGGTCCATTTCCCTTAAACTCCATCTGTGTTCATATTTGGGCATATGGAGTATCCGTGCCAAGTTTGGTCTAGATCCTTCATTGTTTGACACCACAGCGCTCTCTGGATGTAGGTGAACTACAACTCCCAAACTCAAGGTCAATGCCCACCAAACCCTTCCAGTCTTTTCTGCTGGTCATGGGAGTTCTGTGTGCCAAGTTTGGTTCAATTCCATCATTGGTGGAGTTCAGAATGCTCTTTGATTGTAGTTGAACTATAAATCCCAACAACTACAACTCCCAAATGACAAACTCATAATTTTTTGAGTGATGGTCACTCCTTGTGTTGTGAGACGTTTTGTTGCCAAATTTGGTGTGATTTCGTTCATTGGTTCTTTTGTTTTTAAGGTACTCATGACGCACAGAGCATTTATATATATATAGATAATAATAATAATAATAATAATAATAATAATAATAATAGATCCTGTCACAGCCTTAGAAGGTTTTAATATCTATTTCAGTATTTACCATTGCCATCTGAGCATATAAATGTTTAATACTGTTTTAACTGATCAAAAGGTCGGCAGTTCAAATCCGGGGAGTGGTGTGAGCTCCTGCTATTAGCCCCAGCTTCTGCCAACCTAGCAGTTCGAAAACATGCAAATGTGAGTAGATCAATAGGTACCACTCTGGTGTCTATGTACAACGTTGGCTCTTCAGCTTAGAAATGGAGATGATCACAAAAACAATATGCGCCAAAAATACTGTTTACTTACAGTTGAACATTACCTAGGGCTGGCTCTGGTGGTCATTATCTATGTTTTAATTATGTTCAATTTGTAACAATGAAAATACATCCTGCATATCAGATATTTCCATTATGCTTCATAAGAGTAGCAAAATTACCGTTATGGAGTAGCAACAAAAATATGGTTGGGGGTCACCACAACATGAGGAACTTGATTTAGGGGTCACGGCATTAGAAAGGTTGAGAACCACTGCCTTATTATTATGAGATGAAAACCCCTCGTTCCCAGTCCTGAGCATTTCCTATCACGGAGACTCAATCTGTATTGAGATTGGAACCCAGGGGCGGCGCAACCCTTACGCAAAGTAAGCTATTGCAGTACAGTTGATTTTGCCCAGGGACACTCTTGGGGGAAAATAGACTGGGATGTATAGTTCATCTACAATCAAAGAGCATTCTGAACTCCACCAATGATGGAACTGAACCAAATATGGCACACAGAACTCCCACGACAAACAGAAAATATAGATCAGTGGACTGTTTACTTACCCTTGAAAATTACCTAGGGCCGCCTCTGCCACCACGCGTTGCTGTGGCCAACTTTCCCTCCCTCTTTCTCTCCTTCTTTCCCTCCTTCCTTCGTTCCCTCTTTTCCTTCCTTCCCTTTTCTTTTTTCCTTCTCTCCTTCCTTCGCTTTTTGCTTCCATCCTTCTTTCTCTCTTTCCTTATTTCCTTCTCTCCCTCTTTCTCTCCTTCCTTCGTTCCCTCTTTTCCTTCCTTCCCTTTTCTTTTTTCCTTCTCTCCTTCCTTCCTTCTCTACTTCTTTCGTTCCTTCCTTCGCTTTTTACTTCCATCCTTCTTTCTCTCTTTCCTTATTTCCTTCTCTCCCTCTTTCTCTCCTTCCTTTGTTCCCTCTTTTCTTTCCTTCCCTTTTATTTTTTCCTTCTCTCCTTCCTTCCTTCACTTTTTGCTTCCATCCTTCTTTCTCTTATTCCTTATTTCCTTCTCTCCCTCTTTCTCTCCTTCCTTCGCTCCCCCTTTTCTTCCTTCCCTTTTTTCTTTCCTTCTCTCCTTCTTTCCTTCTCTACCTCTTTCCTTCTTTCCCCCTTTTCTTTTCCTTCTACTTTCTCTCCTTTCTTCTTTTCCTACCTCTTTTCTTCCTTCCTTCACTCTTTGCCAGGGGCGGCTCACCCATTACGCAAAGTAAGCATTCGCGGTAGGGTTGATGTTGCCCAGGGGCGCTCTTGGGGGAAAATAGACCTTGACATATGTGAGTTGCAGTTACTGGGATGTATAGTTCACCTACAATCAAAGAGCATTCTGAACTCCACCAATGATGGAACCAAATATGGCACACTGAACTCCCACGATGAACAGAAAATATATATCAGTGATTGGTTGGGGGGGGGGGCAAAATACTAGCTCCCTAGTTCCCAGTCCCCAGTCTTGAGCATTTCCTATCATGAAGACTCAATCTATATTGAGATTGGCACCTAAACTAAACATGCAAAATATGCCTTATTATGAATATGTAAAATATGCCTTATTATGATCAAAAAATCCCTCGTTCCCTTTTGCTAATTCCTATTAGAACAAACCCGTTCGATTGTGAATATTTGCCTACACAATTCAGTAAATGGATTCAATGGGTCTAATCACATCAAGTAATGAGACTCCGCAGCTGTACTTTTGTTTGCTTAAGAAACATCCCAGAAAAGGCAAAAACGAGCCAAAGACTCACCGAATTGTGTCATGTTTCCTTAGGAAGCATAAATGCGTTCCAGTTCGGCCTGGCTCTGCTTCTCATGGCAACTGGGAATGGAGTCCCTTCTCCAAATGGTTTGCCCACCTGGGATTCTCAATGGTCAGCAAGAGGCAAATCCGGGCTCTCCTTGAGCAAAAGGAGCCATAACATTGTGCCTCGCTCCTTCCCTTTGCAAGAGGCAGGCCCAGAGGGACCAGGGAGGGCGGTTGCCGGGGAAGCAGAGCGGTTGCCGGGGAGAAAAGCAGGTCACCGGGAGATTTGGAGTCGGTTGCTAAGCGCCCGGCCTGCGCTCAGCATCACTCCTCAAGCTTTTTGGGGGGTCTCTTCACATCCTAAAATTGGGGAAGGATAAGGGGAGGTTGTGTGTGGAATTGCGTTCTAAAGTCTGTTTTAAGTGGAATTATTAGATTTTAATCTGTTTTTACCACATTGCACTATTTAATTGCTTTTAACTTTTGCATTGCACTTTTAAAAACTTGACTAAAGTGTGGGATTGTTAGCTGCTTTGTGTTCTCACGGGGAAAAATATAATAATAATAATAATAATAATAATAATAATAATAATAATAATATTTAACCATGCAGAATCTGCAGAATGCCCAATGCAAAATCCAGCCCAACATCGTTTTTAATAATAATAATAATAATAATAATAATAATAATACTTAACCATGCAGAATCTGCAGAACGCCCTATGCAGAATCCAGCCCCACATATATTTTAATAATAATAATAATAATAATAATAATAATAATAATAATATTTAACCATGCAGGATCTGCAGAATGCCCAATGCAAAATCCAGCCCTACATCGTTTTTAATAATAATAATAATAATAATAATAATAATAATAATAATACTTAACCATGCAAAGAAAAGTATGGCTTTATTTCCAGCTGGGACCCTGGAGTGGAGCTGTGTCCAAAAGCAACCAGAGCGAGAACAAAGGCGTTGCCTGTGACTTTTATACCCCTACAAATGCAGGCAAACAAAGAAACATGCTTCTACATACATTGACATCATTCACTGCATCACTTTATTCCAGCCCTACATCTTTTTAAATAATAATAATAATAATAATAATAATAATAATAATAATAATAGTAATAATAATACTTAACCATGTAGGACCTGCAGAATGCCCAGTGCTTTTGTTTATTGATGTACTGTGGGCTTGGCCTCATGTAAGCCGCACTGAGTCTCTTGGGGAGATGGTAGCGGGGTATAAATAAATTATTATTATTATTATTATTATTATTATTATTATTATTATTATTATGAGAGATCCTTTCTGGAGAAAGAAAAGTCCGGCTTTATTCCCAGCTGGGACCCTGGAGTGGAGCTGTGTCCAAAAGCAACCAGAGCGTTGCCTGTGCCTTTTATACCTCTACAAATGCAGGCAAACAATGAAACATTCTTCTACATACATTGACATCATTCACTGCATCACTTTAATACAGCCCTACATCTTTTTAAATAATAATAATAATACTTAACCATGCAGGATCTGCAGAATGCCCAATGCAAAATCCAGTCCTACATCTTTTTTTAATAATAATGATAATAATAATAATAATAATAATAATAATAATAATAATAATAATTGTTCTGGAACAGCTGTTCCAGGAGCTCCAGATTTATTTGCTGTGTTTAAATGTTTGTGTGCAATCCCATGCTTGGGATTTTGCAGCAGGGGGTTTCCTGTTATAATTTGCATTTATAGGGCAAGCCACCTGCCAGTTATAGTTAGGTTCCCTGGTCCCGCCCCTTTTTGAGTTTTGGAGGGAACAGGAGCCTTTTTGAGTTCAGTTCTCACAGAGAAGCCTTGCGCACAGGACATAGAACGAAGTGGCTCCTGTAGAAAAGCTTCGTCTTTTACAGCTTGGCCGGGGTGATACAGCCCTACGGCTTGGCCGGGAGACATACAGCCACAGCTTGGCTGAGGGACTCCAGCCGGCCATCACAGCAACCTGAACTCCTTCTTTTTCCCTGGAGGTCTACAAAGCTCTGTTGGGACAAGGGTCGCTCGCGGAAGCCAGACGCAGTTGGTACCGGGTGCAGGGGCTCCACATCAACAGAGGCAAGTACAGACTGCCCAGATTAGAAGTTAGGATTTCCCCATTAGTTAATCACAGTTAAGAAGACAGTGCCTGTTCCCAGTGAACAAGATTGCAAGAGCCAATAGACCAGGGGTCGAGAACCTTTGGCCCTCCAGCTGTGGTGGACTTCAACTCCCACAATTCCTTGAGGCTCGGCATTCGCCCCAAAGGCTTACCTTGGCCCAACGAGGTTTGTTTCGCTCTTTTTCATGGAGGATGGGCAGCAAAGGGGGAGAGACGAGCGTAACGTAGCTGTGCAGATGGCGAGGAAGGATGCGGAGCCCACAGACTGGCCTCGGAGGGAGAGAGCGGGCGGAAACCCCTGCGGGCAACGCGCCTCCTCGCCGCTTCGGCCCTTAGCACCCGCCCCGCATGGACCCCCTCCCTAGCAACGACGCCGGCTGAGTGACGTCGTGCAGAGCTTGTTGGGGAAAAGGGAAGGCGAAGGCTGGAGGGAAAGGGCTCTGCGCTGTTTAAGCGGCGAGGAGGCGCGTTGCCCGCAGGGGTTTCCGCCCGCTCTCTCCCTCCGAGGCCAGTCTGTAGGCTCCGCATCCTTCCTCGCCATCTGCACAGCTACGTTACGCTCGTCTCTCCCCCTTTGCTGCCCGTCCTCCATGAAAAAGAGCCAAACAAACCTCGTTGGGCCAAGGTAAGCCTTTGGGGCGAATGCCGAGCCTCAAGGAATTGTGGGAGTTGAAGTCCACCACAGCTGGAGGGCCAAAGGTTCCCGACCCCTGCCAATAGACTGTTAAGAAAGCTTGAAAGTACCTGTTTGTTTTCATCAATAAAGAACTTTGTTGGATTTACTTTAAGCATTCTAAAGACTCTGTTTGGGGGAATCTAAGGGCCTTTAATCTGAGGCAGCCCCGGCATCCCGTTAGACACACGGAAATTTATGTCCTGTCTACAGTCTGATGCACAGGCCCAGCGTGCGACAGCACAATAATAATAATAATACTTAACCATGCAGGATCTGCAGAATGCCCAATGCAAAATCCAGCCTTACATCATTTTTAATAATAATAATAATACTTGACTAAAGTGTGGGATTGTTAGCTGCTTTGTGTCCTCATGGGGAAAAATATAATAATAATAATAATAATAATATAATAATAATAATAATAATATAAATGATAATAATAATAATACTTAACCATGCAGGATCTGCAGAACGCCCTATGCAGAATCCAGCCCTACATATATTTTAATAATAATAATAATAATAATAATAATACTACTTAACCATGCAAAGAAAAGTACGGCTTTATTTCCAGCTGGGACCCTGGAGTGGAGCTGTGTCCAAAAGCAACCAGAGTGAGAACAAAGGTGTTGCCTGTGACTTTTATACCTCTACAAATGCAGGCAAACAAAGAAACATGCTTCTACATACATTGACATCATTCACTGTGTCACTTTATTCCAGCCCTACATCTTTTTAAATAATAATAATAATAATAATAATAATAATAATAATAATAATACTTAACCATGTAGGTTAAGTTGTTATTATTATTATTATTATTATTATTATTATTATTATTATTGGGGGGCTTTCCTACCTGTTTTCTTCTTCTTTGGATCCAGGCTGTTCTCTTGGACTTGGAGGAGAACCTAAGGCCGGCTCGGCTTCACTGCACCAAAACATCGCTTCCTCGTGGACTTCGTGGCTTCCTTCCCGGAGCCTTTGCTTCTTGGGAATCATGCAGACTGGAAAGGGATACGGGAAGCCACATAATAGAGGCACCTCAAAACATCTGCCTTGGCGGAAGGGGGAACCGGAGAACTTCCAGCTGATGCAAATCAATGCAAGGGCCGGGCTGTTAATCCCCATCTGCAACAGATTGCTGCTGACCAGAAGGTGACAAGTTCGAAGCCTGAGTCGGATTGAGCACCCGACTCCTAAGCCTAGTTTACTGTCCACCTAAGCAGTTCAAAAACAGCTGAGCTGTGAGTAGAGAAATTAGGGACCACTTAAAAGTGGGGAGATATTTTACGACACGATAAAAATGCCAGTGGTCAAAGAGAAAGGAGGAAATACTCATTTACAGTATTTATTTATTTACAGTATTGATATTCCGCCCTTCTCACCCTGCAGGGGACTCAGGGCGGATTACAATGTACATACACATGGCAAACATTCAATGCCATAGACACGCAACATATATAGACGCAACATATATAGACTGTAAATAAATAAATATATAGACAGATACACAGAGGCTATTTAACATTCCAGCTTTTTGATGAGGGTATTCTGGCCACCAGGGGAGCTGTCGCTTGACCATCCATTTGTGACACTGATGAAGTACTTCCTCGTTCTTTGCATGCTTGCTGGAGATTTTTATGGCGTCGTAAATTAGCCTCCTAAATTTCCTACTTGACAGATGCAACTGTCTTTCGGGCTGCAAAGGTCGACAGCAAGCTACACAAATTGGTCGGAAGCTTACTCCGACCCGGGCTGGCTTCGAACTCATGACCTTTTGGCCAGTCGTGATCTTAATGCAGCTGACTTCCAGTCAGTTGCGCCACAGTCCTGATCAAAAGGGCTCGGTGTCATAGAGGATAAAGTGAGAGCTCCCCCCTGTGGTCGGAATCGAGCGTAACCTCCAGACACCGAAGTGGAAATGCAAAAAATACCTCTATCTGTCTTTATATATGTATGTATGTATGTCTAGAAAATGGCATTGAATGTTTGCCATGTATGTCTGCATTGTAATCCGCCCTGAGTCCCCTTCAGGGTGAGAATAAATAAATAATAATGTAAATAAATAATGTAAATAAATAAGGAAAGGGATTCCACGTAAACATTAGGGAGGTCTTCTTGATCATACGAGAAAATTTGGATTGATGGCCTTGGAGGCCTTGACATACCGTATTGACTCAAATCTAAAGCTATCATATTATTATTGTATATTATTATTATTATTATTATTATTATTACTTTAGTAGTAATAGTAGCAGTAGTACTATCCCACTGCTTCTCTCCTAAAGGAGACTCAAAGCAGCTAACAGTAAATTGAAACCCAAAGCAAACCAACATTAAAATAGAATTAAGCACGGGGCTTCTTCAGTAATGGCCCCATAATCACCAATTGCACAATGCCACAAACATGCCAATTTTGCATGCAATTTGGAGATTTTGCACCTACATCGCTATAACTTTTCCAGGGGCAATTGCACTATTTTATATTCACTGATTGCACAATGCCACAAACATACCAATTTTGCATGCAATTTGGAGATTTTGGACTAACATCGCTATAACCTTTCCAGGGGCAATTGCACTTTTTTATATTCACCAACTGCACAATGCCATAAACATACCAATTTTGCATGCATTTTCCAGGGCCAATTGCACTTTTCTATATTCCACAATTTCACAATGCTACAAACATGCCAATTTTGCATGCAATTTGGAGATTTTGCACTAACATCACTATAACCTTTCCAGGGGCAATTGCACTTTTTTATATCCCCCAATTGCACAATGCCACAAACATACCAATTTTGCATTAATATCGCTATAACCTTTCCAGGGGCAATTGCACTTTTTTTATATTCCCCAATTGCACAATGCCACAAACATACCAATTTTGCATGCAATTTGGAGATTTTGGACTAATATCACTGTAACCTTTCCAGGGGCAATTCCACTGTTTTATATTCCCCAACTGCACAATGCCACAAACATGCCAATTTTGCACTAATATCGCTATAACCTTTCCAGGGGCAATTGCACTTTTTTGTATCCCCCAATTGCACAATGCCACAAACATACAAATTTTGCATGCAATTTGGGGATTTTGCACTAACATCACTATAAATTTTCCCGGGAGAATTGCACTTTCTTATATTCCCCAACTGCACAATGCCACAAACATACCAATTTTGCATGCAATTTGGGGATTTTGCACTAACATCACTATAAATTTTCCCGGGAGAATTGCACTTTCTTATATCCCCCAATTGCACAATGCCACAAACATACCAATTTTGCATGCAATTTGGGGATTTTGCACTAACATCACTATAAATTTTCCCGGGAGAATTGCACTTTCTTATATCCCCCAATTGCACAATGCCACAAACATACAAATTTTGCATGCAATTTGGGGATTTTGCACTAACATCACTATAAATTTTCCCGGGAGAATTGCACTTTCTTATATTCCCCAACTGCACAATGCCACAAACATACCAATTTTGCATGCAATTTGGGGATTTTGCACTAACATCACTATAAATTTTCCCGGGAGAATTGCACTTTCTTATATCCCCCAATTGCACAATGCCACAAACATACAAATTTTGCATGCAATTTGGGGATTTTGCACTAACATCACTATAAATTTTCCCAGGAGAATTGCACTTTCTTATATTCCCCAACTGCACAATGCCACAAACATACCAATTTTGCATGCAATTTGGGGATTTTGCACTAACATCACTATAAATTTTCCCGGGAGAATTGCACTTTCTTATATCCCCCAATTGCACAATGCCACAAACATACAAATTTTGCATGCAATTTGGGGATTTTGCACTAACATCACTATAAATTTTCCCGGGAGAATTGCACTTTCTTATATCCCCCAATTGCACAATGCCACAAACATACCAATTTTGCATGCAATTTGGGGATTTTGCACTAACATCACTATAAATTTTCCCGGGAGAATTGCACTTTCTTATATCCCCCAATTGCACAATGCCACAAACATACAAATTTTGCATGCAATTTGGGGATTTTGCACTAACATCACTATAAATTTTCCCGGGAGAATTGCACTTTCTTATATTCCCCAACTGCACAATGCCACAAACATACCAATTTTGCATGCAATTTGGGGATTTTGCACTAACATCACTATAAATTTTCCCGGGAGAATTGCACTTTCTTATATCCCCCAATTGCACAATGCCACAAACATACCAATTTTGCATGCAATTTGGGGATTTTGCACTAACATCACTATAAATTTTCCCGGGAGAATTGCACTTTCTTATATCCCCCAATTGCACAATGCCACAAACATACCAATTTTGCATGCAATTTGGGGATTTTGCACTAACATCACTATAAATTTTCCCGGGAGAATTGCACTTTCTTATATTCCCCAACTGCACAATGCCACAAACATACCAATTTTGCATGCAATTTGGAGATCTTGCACTAACATCGCTATAACCTTTCCAGGGGCAATTGCACTTTTCTATATTCCCCAATTGCACAATGCCACAAACAGGCCAATTTTGCATGCAATTTGGAGATCTTGCACTAACATTGCTATAACCTTTCCAGGGGCAATTGCACTTTTCTATATTCCCCAATTGCACAATGCCACAAACAGGCCAATTTTGCATGCAATTTCCAGGGGCAATTGCACTTTTCTATATTTTCCAATTGCAGAATGCCACAAACTGGCCATTTTTGCATGCAATTTGGAGATCTTGCACTAACATCGCTATAACCTTTCCAGGGGCAATGGCACTTTTCTTCTTCTTGAGATGCCCCCCCCCCCCCCAATAAAACTCTCCAACCACCTTATGGTCAGACTCTTTTATTTATTGGAATTAGGAACCAAAAACAGGGGGAAATCATAAAAGGGAATAAAAATGTACAAGTGTTTTTCCTGGCCGGCCTGAGACCCAAAGACGGCTCCCCAAATCTTCCGGGCCCCTTTGTTTCAGAGGCACTCAAGCCCCTTTGCTCCCTGAAACAAAAGGAGAAGCTTGGGTTAAAAACCAGGTGGGTTGGACAGTCTGTTTCTCCAAATTCCTCAATCTATAATATCCAGATGCTCTCAATGCCATAGTTATGGCTTTTGGAAGCCACCTTGGGTCCCACTCTGGGGTAATAATAATAATAATAATAATAATAATAATAATAATAATAGTTTGCAGTATTATCTTTTATATGCTTTTTTACAATACGAGGGGTATTTGAAACCATGTCTCCCATTGAACCCCAACTTTCAAACCAATAATGGCATAATAATAATAATAATAATAATAATAATAATACAATAGGTGTATTACAGCCATTGCCTTGAAAGCCAATATGAGAGTGGCTGAAGAAAGAGCATCCTGGAGCCATAAGGTGTGACTTACTTGCTTGACCCAGCTCTGCAGCTCCCGAGATCTGTCAGAGAGAGAAAAAAGAAAAGATTAGATAGATAGATAGATAGATAGATAGATAGATAGATAGATAGATGATAGATGGATGGATGGATGGATGGAT
>NW_026847993.1:1320937-1358082 GCF_025583915.1 Anolis sagrei ordinatus | reverse complement strand
GCTCGGTTTGACTCGCTTGGGTCCGAACGCCACACGCTCTCTAGTTCCCTCTTCCTTCGCTTCATCACTGCCAGCTCCTCAGTAAACCAAGGAGCTGGTTTAGCTCGGCTACTTGAGAGGGGACGTTCCGGAGCGATCACGTCAATTGCCCTGGCCATCTCCCCATTCCAGAGAGCGACCAAGGCCTCGACATGGTCACCTACCGAGGAGGCGGGAAAATCCCCAAGAGCCGTCAGGAATCCGTTTGGATCCATAAGCCTCCTGGGGCGGACCATCTTAATGGGTCCTCCACCTTTGCGGAGGTTAGGGGGTGCAGTGAGCCTAAATCTGATCAGGAAGTGGTCAGTCCATGGCAACGGAGAGATGGACAACTCCTCCACACCGCCACCCTGCTCCCATCCCTGACAGAAAACCAAGTCCAATGTATGTCCAGCACAGTGGGTGGGGCCAGATATTTGTTGGGACAGCCCCATGGTTGCCATGGCCAACATGAAGTCCTGAGCCGCTCCAGTGAGGGTCGCCTCGGTGTGGATATTGAAGTCTCCCAGCACAAGAAGCCGTGAAGACTCCAACGCCAGGCTCGAGACCACCCCCGCTAGCTCAGGTAGGGAGACTGTAGTGCAGCGAGGTGGACGGTACACTAACAGAATCCCTATTCTGTCCCGGTCACCCACCCTCAGGTGGACGCATTCAAAATTTGTGGTCTGCGGGATGGGACTCCTGGTCAGATGGATGGAATCTCTATAGATCACTGCGACCCCGCCTCCCCGTCCTCCGGATCTCGGTTGGTGCTGCACGGAGAAGCCTGGAGGACAAAGCTGGGTTAGATTCACGCCTCCAGCTTCATCCAACCAGGTCTCCGTGATGCACGCCAGATCTGCCCGCTCATCCAGGATTAGATCCTGGATAAAGGTCGTTTTTCCGTTGACAGATCTGGCGTTCAACAGCACCACTTTCAATCCAGAGGGCCCGCTCACCTGGTTACACCAATTTACCTTAGGAAACCGGTTTGGGATTATTAATGTTGGTAAGCGGTCCGATTTAGGCCGAATTTGAGGTCTCCTTTTTCTGCATCTCCCCCTCCCCACCACGACCTCTATGGGGGCCCCTCGGATAGTGGAACACCTCCCCTCCTCCATGCCGCAGTCCAAAACCAAGGTCTTAATATCTGTTTCGCTAGATGTTTGGTTTGTTGGCCCTTGCCAACTCCCTTGCTTCCCTTCCTCCCCCCTCCCCGCCTCATTATTGTTCACAGGCTCCAGCCCACTTCCTCCCTTGCCCCTTCCAATGGTCACTAATAGCAGGGACAGCACAAACAGGGGGCTGGGGGACCACATGGATAGTAATAATCTCGATGATGCTAAGCGTTTCAGCCACGACAGTTAGAAAGTTCGTAAGGTGCAGAGTCTTAAAGTGCAACACAGTCAGCAATACCTCTGCATGCCGTTAGGCAAATTCATAAAGTGCAAAGATCTTAAAGTGCAACAGATACCCAAATCTGGCTCTCAGCGCTAACTAAAGTGCGGCATAGAGGGTAGGGAAAAGGTGCGTAAGTGCTAGTACAGTTTAGCAGCAAATAGGCAGGCGCCTTGGTGCTATCTTACGTTCTTAACACCGAATTAGCAGCAAAAGGCAAACAAAGAACGTATTATGTTAGTAATATGTAAGCACACTATTAAGAGGTTGGTAAGATTGGTAAGATTGTTGTGATTCAAGGTGTTGTCGATGGACGGCTGATGAAAACAGCGAATGAGTCTCTCGATCTTTCCGGGGATGGTCAACACGGCGGTTGGTCAGCACAAATTGGTCTACACACAGCTTGAGTTGCAAGGTCGGATGGTACAATATTGCTCAGCACCGATAGAAGTCTACACACGGCTTGCGTTGCAGTCGGGCAGCACAAAAACGATCCGCACAATTAGATAGTTCACCCGGTTGATCAGCACATTTGCCGGGAGAGGCCAGCAGATGGCAGAGTTGGCCAGTCGAGAGCCCTAGTCACTACTAGGCCGCAGTTGATGGTTTTATCATAGGCCGCACCCAGTTGCAGCCAGGCCCTTCCCGATGGTCTTATTGGGAGCCACTCAAAATGGCGGCCCGCAGGCCCCGACTTACACTCCGACGGCTGCTGTGGCGGCGATGTCTTGCCTCGGTAGCGATGGTGGTGATGTCGACTCCTGCAATAGGCGATGTCTTGCCCCAATAATGATGGTAGTGATGTCGGCCCCTGCAATAGGCGGCGAACGCGAGGCGGCCGCGACCACCCCAGCAGCGGCCGCTCTGGCTGTGATGGAAGCCAACAGGCAAGAGGTGGCCGTTCGTTACTCTGCCCAACTCCCGGGCGAGGAGAGTGTTTCCGGCCGCGGCTCCAGCTGTGGCAAGCGGCAGCGGCTCGCCCTACTCCCCCGGATGGGGAGGATGTTTCCGCCCGCGGCTCCACGGCAATGGCGGCTCACCGTTCCTCGCCACTCTCGGCAGGGAGGACGTTTCTGGCCGCTGTTCGTCGTTCTGCTCTGCTCCCGGGCGGGAAGGATGTCTCCGGCCGCGACCTCCGCACCAACGGAGGCGAGGGCGATCCAGGCAGCGCCGCCCGCTGCGGTGATCTAGCTAGGCGGTCAAATGGTGGCCTCTGCGTTGTTATGGCCGGGTGGCGGCCCTGGCGATGGTGTGGCCAGGCCGCGGTCTCGGCAGCGGGTAGCGCCGGGTGGCGGCCCTGGCGATAGTGTGGCCAGGCCGCGGTCTCGGCGACGGCGACGGAGCCCCAGATAGATAGATAGATAGAATAAGAGAGAGCTAGAGAGGGAGGGAGATAAATACAGCAGTAGATAGATGGATGGATGGACGGACAGAGAAAGATAGATAGATAGATAGATAGATAGATAGATAGATAGATAGATAGATAGATAGATAGATAGATAGATAGATGATAGGATGCTTGGATGAGTAGATAGATAGATAGATAGATAGATAGATAGATAGATAGATAGATAGATAGATAGACAGACAGATAGAAGGATGGATAGTTGTATGGATAGATGAGTAGATAGACAGATGATGGATAGATAGATAGATAGATAGATAGATAGATAGATAGATAGGTAGATAGAGAGAGAGATGGATGGATGCAATGCTTTCAGAGAGAGAGATAGATAGATAGATAGATAGATAGATAGATAGATAGATAGATAGATAGGAGGATGGATAGTTGTATGGATAGATGAGTAGATAGATAGATAGATAGATAGATAGATAGATGATGGATGGATAGATAGATAGATAGATAGATAGATAGTCTGGATATATTTATATAGAGAGAAAGCGATTAATAGTCTGGTGTGCTGTACAGGATTCTGAAACCATGGCAATTAAAGTGGTGCCAAACTGTATCTATTCTCCAGTGTAGATGCTCTTTGCGAGTCCTATCCTATCCCCCCCCCCCCCCCCCCCCCCGACTGCATTCCCCATCACCCCCAGGCAGCTGCGAGAGGAAAGGGGACTCCATGAACCCCTGATTGCATTAGCTGCTCTTGCAAAAGACAGATAAGGCCCATAGACATACACACACAAACACACACACACACCTTTTTCTGTCCCTCACCTGTCCATTTTCGTCCGTTTTGGAGACTGGGTGCGGCATGACTTTCTCCAGTTCCTGAGAGAGCCATTCGAACACACTAATAATAATAACAACAACAATAATTATAGTTGGCAAAATAGCTCTCTATCCTACCCAATCCCTAATAATAATAATAATAATAATAATAATAATAATAATAATAATAATAGCAACAGCAACAGCAACAACAATAGCAATAACAATAATTACAGTTGGCCAAATAGCCCTCAATAATAACAATAACAACAATAACATTAACAATAATTGTAGTTGGCCAAATAGTCTTCAATCCCACTCAATAATAATAATAACAACAACAACAATAACGGCAATAACAATAACAATTACAGTTGGCCAAATAGCCCTTAATAATAACAATAACAACAATAACATTAACAATAATTGTAGTTGGCCAAACAGTCTTCAATCCCACTCAATCCCTAATAATAATAATAATAACAACAACAGCCATAACAATAACAATAATTAGAGTTAGCCAAATAGCCCTCTATCCCACTTGATCCCTAATAATAATAATAATAATATAATAACAATAATAGTCATAATTATAATTGCTCTCTATGTTTCTTTTTTCTTCTTCTTGACACTTTTGTGTGTGCCTATTCTATTCTTCTTATTTTCAATCTCTTTGTTTCCTAACTTTTAAAACTTTGGGTTCCCGTCAATGCCTACAACAGCCACTAGGTGGCAGGCTGAGCAAAAGTCTCAGAAGCAAAGGATTGGGAAATCAATGCCCTTTCAAATCGGAGGCTGATATTAATAAAAATATTGATTAATACATATATTAATATAGATAGGTACCTGACCCCATCGCCCCCGAGGCTCCTGGGAAAGAGGGAGACGCTGAGGCTGGATTGGCTCGCCGTGGAAGTCCGGTGTTTGGCTCCCGCGGAGCAAGGAGAGGCGGACGGGCAGGGGTCCTTCCCTGGCAATGGGGCCCCGGGCTCCTCCGCCATCTCTGTACAAAGAGATAATAATAATAATAATAATAATAATAATAATAATAATAATAATAATAACAACAACAACACCATTTTTGTTCCTGGGTGGTCAGTGCTATTTCCTAATTGGATCTAGCATTAAAACATGGGGAAAGTTTGCTAAACTGGACCAAGGTTGTCTTTGCAGAAGGAAGGGACATCCTGCTATACCACATTTTGCAATCATTTCAACATATTTCAAAATATGGCCATGGTCTAGAGGCATTCTCTCCTCACGTTTCGCCTGCATCTATGGCAAGCATCCTCAGAGGTAGTGAGGTCTGTTGGAACTAGGAAAGTAGGGTTTATATATCTGTGGAATGACCAGGGTGGGACAAGTTGATGAAGGCTTGATGAAAATACATAATTCACATATTGGAAAATATATATTTGATGTAACCGTATTAGAAATAGGAGTTAGAAAATATACAGAGGTGGCCCTAAGTAATTTTCAAAGGTAAGCAAACAGTATTTTGGCGCCCCCCCCCCCCCACCAATCATTGATATATATTTTCTGTTTGTCGTGGGAGTTCTGTGTGCCATATTTGGTTCAATTTCATCATTGGTGGAGTTCAGAATGCACTTTGATTGTAGGTGAACTATACATCCCAGTAACTACACTTGCCGCACTTGCTCCATTGCCTGGCCAGCTTTGGGTCCAGAGGCGTGCCTGAAGACCCCGGCGTGTGCACCAAAAGTCACCTCTTCTCCTGACTTTCTCCTCAGCCATTGGGACCGAGAGAGAGAGAGAGAGAGAGGTGGAGATGCCCACCTTTCCTGAAGGTAGGCGCAAAAACAAAGGAGGGAGCGGAGGTGGGAGATACCTCCAGCCGGAGGGACGCTCTCTCTCTCTCTCTTGGTCCCAATGGCTGAAGAGAAAGTCAGGAGAAGAGGCAACTTTTGATGCGCACGCTGGGGTCTTCAGGCACGCCTCCGGACCCGAAGCGGGCCAGACGCGGCGACTCCGCCCCCTGGCCCACCCGCGGATTGGGGAGGGGAGAGGAGGCGGGTGGAGCGCCGGGGGATCGGGAAAGGGAGCCGGTCATGGGGAAGGGATCGAACGCGGAGAACGATTGAGCGCCGGCTCTGCTCGCGCACCCAGTGGCCGGGTGGAGCAGGAACGAGAGGGGCGTGGCGAGGCTCAAGGGCCCGGCCCCTTTGCGAAGAGGATCGCCCGGCAGCGAGGCAAGAAAGCCGAGGCTCCCCCCGGGCTGCTAGGGCTGTTGTGAGCGGAGGGGGCGCTCCTCAAGTGGCGGTCGAGGGGTGTTTACAGAGGCGCCTCTGCACCCCTGGCAAAAAAGTGTTCTGTGACCGCTTACTTCGCGTAATGGACGAGCCATCCCTGAAAATATATAAGAGAAATGTATGTATGTATGCATGGCCTTCACTTCACTTGACTTCTTAAAAGCTGCAAAATTAGAGAGGCCAGCATCTAGGAAAAGGAATGTCTAGAGGCCTGGCATATTTCAAGAGGCCCCATCTCGGTACCAGGCACCTTATCGTAAGACTAATGAGGTGGCCATTAAGAGGTTTCAGGAAGACCTTATCTTAAGATGGATGGAGACTCTTGCTATAAGGTCCAGTCGACATTCTGGCGATGGTCCTCATTAATAGCAACTCTTCAGATAGGGATGCTAATGAAGATTGACAAGGTGTTGAGTTTGAAAATATGTGATTGAAGTCAATGTAAAAGTAGAATTTTGTGATGCACATTGTGATGTCTGTATGATGCATGCATAATTATTTTAAAAGGTATATAAACCAAGGATTTCCCTTGTTCTGAACCCTTCTGTGCAGAAGTTATTAATACTTTGCATGTTTTAAACTGTATATATATGTGTTTGGGTTAGCTACAGTAACACTGGAGCAACCTATTTCAGAGATCCTCAGTCAGCGTTACCATGGAGACCAAGGCAAGTTGGCAGAAGGAGAAGTGGGAGGAGCCAAGTGTAGAGAGTTTTGAAAATGGACGGTTTGAGCGTCAGTTAGGAGTTGATTTTGTATCTGAGAGGAGTAAAAGAGTGGAAGTGAAGAGTAGAGTGGGAGAGTGAAGTGTGAAGCAAAGAATTGTGGCTTTGGGAAGCCTGAATAGCTATTGGAGGTTTCTCAGTCTAAGGAGGCTGAAAGGAGAAACATAGCCAGTTTTCTTTAGTCAAGGGAAAGGCTAAAGGATAAGCTTGGTTAATTTATTTGATCAAGGAAAGATCAAATAGGGAAGATATTCCTGTACTGAAACATTGTTTAGTAATAAGAGCTTCACCTCAGTAAGATACTGTGTAACCTGGAAGAGTGAAATGTTTAACTAACCAAGTATTATTCAAAGTTCTATAAAATAAGTTACAATCTTGCAACCACACGCTTTGTACTCAATAAACCAGTTATCTTTTGTTGAAGACAGTCTCATCTCCATCCATTCTGCGTCTGTATTGCCATATCTCACAGTAATACCTCATATCTCACGTTGGTGGCAGTTACCATAGATTACATATAACAATTGGCCTCCACTATACCAGTTGGTGGCAGAATTCAGAGAAATAAACAATAAATCTCCCTCTACTCTCCTGCCACACGACAGCACGTGTGCTTTCTCTCCATTCTGATCACCTCCTCGCACCTTCTTTCCTGGCTTACCAGGAGGGTCCATATCCGGTTGGCGCCAACCGAGAATAAAGCCGTGCTTTTCAGTTCTCAGGATCTCTCTTTGTCTCTTTTCCTCAAACCTTCTACCTGCCGTTTCAAAAGGACTCTTGTCTGCTGGAGTTAGGTGTGAATGTTTCAACTGACCACCTTGATTAGCATTTGATTAGCTTTTTTGCAGATTGCTCCAGGCACTGCCAGGCAATCAAATGCTAATCAGTTGAAACATTCACACCTAGCTCCAGCAGACAAGAGTCCTTTGTCCCACCCTGGTCATTCCACAGATATATAAACCCTTTTTCCTAGTTACAACAGACCTCACTACCTCTGAGGATGCTTGCCCTAGATGCAGGCGAAACGTCAGGAGAGAATGCCTCTAGAACATGGCCATATAGCCCGAAAAAACCTACAACAACCCAGTGATTCCGGCCATGAAAGCCTTCGACAATATAATAAAATATTATAATTATAATATTGTATTATTGTAATATATTTATAATTTTGTGGTATCTACAAACACCACAAAAGCAATGTTTGTAGAGTTTGCAAAAGGGTCTTTGGAGAGAAGGTCTGCTTTGGAGAGGATGTGTGTACTCACCGGCCTCTGAGTCCGAATCCCCTTCCTGGAAGAGAAAGGGAGAAGAGCGCATTGAGAACTTGAATCCTGTGTGAATTCCTGGCCAGCATTCACACAGGGCGCATCTACACTGCAACAGCTGGGAGGCTGCACGGAAGACATCCCAGTCCGTGTGTTTTGGACAGTGTTTCCGCCACTTACCTCCACATATCCCGTGTAGCCTGGATGCGGCATGATTTTCTCAAAGCCTTGCGCCAGCCAAGTCAGCACCTTCTTCCCTCCACTGGCAGAGAGAAACGAGAAGGAATCAGGCATTACGAGGCTATAGATGCAGAAGGAAAGGCTAGAAAACCAACCCTATATAACACACGTTGGGTCTTAAGGGGACAGAACACTTTGCTCCCACAATGCTTCCAAATTATCCAGTTCATCTTTGCTTTCACGTGGTTCGATCTGTCCAGTGATTCCTGCACCAAAGTATATATTAGTTGTGTACAAAATTACCTTGAGGCTCTATAGTGAAAGGGTCTTTGAGTGAAATTAGCAAATGCTAAGCAAGGGGCTTTAAAATGAAATTAGCAGCACGGAAGAAAATGTTTTTAAGAAACAAGATGTGACATGTAGAGGTCACACAAAGTTCAAGCTTACGTAGGAAGTTGGGTTGTGGTTAAGCCAAAGGTTGTGGTTAAGCACAAAGTCTGCAGGTACAAGAAGGTACCTTCCATCCAGAGGTTGATGGAGCAGGAAGAATAAAGGTCAAAATACTTTCCATGATGAAAATATTCTTGTTTACTTGAGGGTATATAATGGTGTACAAAAGCCGGAGGGGGGGTGCGGTAGTCTGTGAAAGCACAAACAGAAGTGCTGTCTGTCCGTCTCATGTTAATCAGCTTGAATAAATAGGGTCTTTCATTAACAAATTGGACTCTGTGGATTTCTTCAAAAAGGGACCCCGCACCCTAAACCCGTGATCCCTTACAATAGGAAGCATAGATCTCATTTCAGGGACATATAAGCCAACACTACTGCAATGCTCTCAATTAGTATAGACTACTGCAATGCTCTCTATGTGGGGTTGCCTATGAAGACTGCCCAGAGGCTGCAACGAGTTCAACGCTCGGCAGCCAGGCAGCAGGGTACAGGGAGTGCACAACTCCTCTGTTGTGCCAGCTCCACTAGCTGCCAATTAGCTTCCAAGCACAATTCAAAGTGCTGCTGTTAACCTACAAAACCCTATACGTTTCTGGCCCAGTTTACCTATCCGAACGTATTCTCCCCTATGAACCATCAAGGCTGTTAAGATCTTCTGGAGGGGCCCACCACCATCACAATCACGTCTGGTGGGGACGAGAGACAGGGCCTTTTCTGTGGTGGCCCCCCGGCTATGGAACTCTCTCCCGATTGACATTAGATCTGCCCCCTCCCTCCTGACCTTCAGGAAGCTAGTGAAATCCTGGCTATGGAACGAGGCATTCCCAGAATGATGGCGGTGACTAAATTAATCTACCACATATGTGGACTGAGTGGGACATGATTTTATCTTGACGAACTGGCTTTTATGTATTTTAGTCTTTCTTTCAAAATTTCATTCTAAATGGCAGTTCATAATAGGTTATGTCATAAAAATCACCGATAATGAAATAATAATGAAATTTGGAAAGTTTTGTTAGAGTTCTGAAATTTCTACCACCAGAACTTTAGCAACACTGTAGAAGCAAAGCACCAGCACCCCCTAGTGTTCACCACCAGAACTTTAGTTTTGTAAGTACTTTAGAACCATTTAGAACCATGCCTAATTATTATAATATCATTATCATTCTAATATAATAATTAATATTATTGAAATTATTATGATGATGCCACTTTCACTATTACAAATATTGTTAATCTATATAAATAAAAATGTAATGTTCGTTTGTGTGATTAACATATCTCAAAAACCACTGGGTGAATGGACACCAAATTTGGACACACGACACCTCTCAAGCCAACGAGTGACCATCACTCATAAATACACTGAAAAACACAACAGAAGAGACTTTAAAAGGCAAAAAATACACAAAACCACATATATACACATATACACAAATATATACACACACAAAACACATATACACAGACTGGGCCACAGCAATGCGTGGCAGGGGACAGCTAGTAATTATGATAATAATATTAATATTATTAAAATATAAAAATCATAATTATAATATAATATTATTGTAATATATTTATAATTATATTTTATTATATTATCACAATAATACGATATAATTATAATTATAATATTATTCGCGTGGCATGGGACGGCTAATAATTATTATCATATAATAATATTAATATTATTAAAATATAAAAATCATAATTATAATATAATATTATTATAATATATTTATAATTATATTTTTATTATAATGATAATACAATATAATTATAATTATAATATTATTCGCATGGCATGGGATGGCTAATAATTATTATAATATAATAATATTAACATTATTAAAATATAAAAATCATAATTATAATATAATATTATTGTAATATACTTATAATTATATTTTTATTATATTATAATGACAATACAATATAATTATAATTATAATATTCGCGTGGCATGGAACGGCTAGTAATTATTATCATATAATAATATTAATATTATTAAAATATAAAAATCATAATTATAATATAATATTATTGTAATATATTTATAATTATATTTTTATTATATTATCACGATAATACAATATAATTATAATTCTAATATTATTCGCGTGGCATGGGACGGCTAGTAATTATTATCATATAATAATATTAATATTAAAATATAAAAATCATAATTATAATATAATATTATTGTAATATACTTATAGTTATATTTTTATTATATTATAACGATAATACAATATAATTATAATTATAATATTATTCGCATGGCATGGAACGGCTAGTAATTATTATCATATAATAATATTAATATTATTTAAATATAAAAATCATAATTATAATATAATATTATTGTAATATACTTATAATTATATTTTTATTATATTATAATGACAATACAATATAATTATAATTATAATATTCGCGTGGCATGGGACGGCTAGTAATTATTACCATATAATAATATTAATATTATTAAAATATAAAAATCATAATTATAATATAATATTATTGTAATATATTTATAATTATATTTTATTATATTATCACGATAATACAATATAATTATAATTCTAATATTATTCGCGTGGCATGGGATGGCTAGTAATTATTATCATATAATAATATTAATATTAAAATATAAAAATCATAATTATAATATAATATTATTATAATATACTTATAATTATATTTTTATTATATTATAATGACAATACGATATAATTATCATTATAATATTCATGTGGCATGGGATGGCTAGTAATTATTATCATATAATAATATTAATATTATTAAAATATAAAAATCATAATTATAATATAATATTATTGTAATATATTTATAACTATATTTTTATTATATTATCACGATAATACGATATAATTATAATTATAATATTATTCGCGTGGCATGGGACGGCTAGTAATTATTATAATATAATAATATTAACATTATTAAAATATAAAAATCATAATTATAATATTATACTATTGTAATGTACTTATAATTATATTTTTATTATATTATAATGATAATACAATATGATAATAATTATATTATTATTAATATGATATAATTATAATATTATTAATATTGTGAAAATTATGACAATCCTGCTTTCGTCTGTTGGAATGCAAAGTTCTGCAGGTGAGCCAAACTCCAGGTATGAAAGACATTGTGGTTTCATAACCTTTTCCCATATGTTTATGATAGAACTAATTAGGAAATAATAGTAATTATAATCCAGGAACAACAATCGTGTTATGGAAAAAATGCATCTATCTCCTGCCTCTAAAGAAAGGGATCATCGTCACCAATAATATCAATTTCTGGGTCATTTCTATGAGATTTGGGGATGCATTTACATTTGTCCCAATGGATGTTGATCGGAGTCAGACAGCAGGTTGTTTCCTTCGTTGTCCTCGTTGTCCAGGTCGGTCACCTCTGGAAAGGAAAGGCCAACAAGGTAAGGAATGGTCAGCCATTCATTCCTGCCCGGCACACCTTGAGAAATAAGTACTAGGCATGTGCAATCCATGGTTCCTAAATCAGCGGTTCTCAACATGGGGGTCGCGACCACCAGGAGGGTCGCTGGGCCATTTTCTGGGGGTCGCGAAGGCATCTTGGTTGGACCTGCCCCCTCCGCCTTCTCAAAATGGCTGCCGACAACTGTTCCAGGGAAACAGCCAGGCTTTCCAAGTCAGAGTTCCCTGATGAAGAGGATGATGGGATTCAGATTTCTGTGGTGCCTGCCTCAGACAGTGCAGCAGGAGAAACATCAAGTCAGTTCTCAGGGGAAAAGAATGTCAGTGGGAGAGATAACGGCCAGGTGGAGTTGTCTTCGCCTCCGCAGCCTTCCCACGGTGATCTAGTCCAGCTGGACCGAGATAAAGAGAGCCTTGAAGATAGTGAGCAGGCAAGAATGCTTAGAATTCAGGGTCCGGAAGAGCTCTCGCTTAACTGGTAAGCGAGAAGCCAAGTCGGCCAAGGGTCATCGCAATGCGTTCATGTTAGCAAAGGGTATTTAGCCTTCTGGCTGACAAATGGGAGTTGTCAGTTCAACGTGGCTCTTTCCATGCACACTTCTATGGATTAACCTTGGCGTTAAGCAGCACGCTTTTGGCTTCCTGAATCTGGGATTTTGGGTCTTGTGTTTCATTGTTTAACAATCTTGTTTGATCATTGCCTAAAGGATTATGCTTCGTGTTTTTACCTTTGGATCTTTTTTCTCAATAAACTACAAAATCTACAGCTCCGGTGTGGTGGTGTTTGGGAGCAAGGTGAAACTACCCTGAGTTGCAACAATCACAATGCTTTTATTATGTTGAATTTGTAACAATGAAAACACACCCTGCCTATCACATATTTACATTACGATTCGTAACAGTAGCAAAATTACAGTTATAAAGGAGCAACGAAAATAATTTTATGGTTGGGGGTCACCACAACACGAGGAAGCATATTTAGGGGTCACGGTGTTAGAAAGGTTGAGAACCACTGTTCTAAATTGTTCTAAAGTACTTACAAAACTAAAGATCTGGTGGTGAACACTAGGGGGCGCTGGTGCTTTGCTTCTAAAGTTCTGGTGTTGAAAATTTCAGAACTCTAACAAAACTTTCAAAATTTCATTATTATTTCATTATTTGTGATTTTTACGACAGAACCTACTAGGAACTGCCATTTATAATGAAATTTTGAAAATTTTGTTAGGGTTCTGAAATTTGCTAAAGTTCTGGTGGTCAAAACTTCAGAACTCTAACACAACTTTCCAAATTTCATTAGTATTTCATTATTGGTGATTTTTATGGCACAACCTATTAGGAACTGCCATTTATAATGAAATTTTGGAAGTTTTGTTAGAGTTCTGAAATTTGCTAAAGTTCTGGTGGTGAAAATTTCAGAACTAACACAACTTTCAAAATGTCATTATTGTTTCATTATTGGTGATTTTTATGACAGAACCTATTAGGAACTGCCATTTATAATGGAATTTTGAAAGTTTTGTTAGAGTTCTGAAATTTACTAAAGTTCTGGTGGTGGTGAAAATTTCAGAACTCTAACACAACTTTCCAAATTTCATTATTATTTCGTTATTGGTGATTTTTATGACAGAACCTATTAGGAACTGTCATTTATAATGAAATTTTGAAAGTTTCGTTAGAGTTGTGAAATTTACTAAAGTTCTGGTGATGAAAATTTCAGAACTCTAACACAACTTTCCAAATTTCATCATCATTTCGTTATTGGTGATTTTTATGACAGAACCTATTAGGAACTGCCATTTATAATGAAATTTGGAAAGTTTCGTTAGAGTTGTGAAATTTACTAAAATTCTGGTGGTGAAAATTTCAGAACTCTAACACAACTTTCCAAATTTCATTATTATTTCATTATTGGTGATTTTTATGACAAAACCTATTAGGAATTGCCAGTTATAATGAAATTTTGAAAGTTTTGTTACGGTTCTGAAATTTGATAAAGTTCTGGTGGTGAAAATTTCAGAACTCTAACACAATTTTCAAAATTTCATTATTTCATTATTGGTTATTTTTATGACAGAACCTATTAGGAACTGCCATTTATACTGAAATTTTGAAAGTTTGGTTAGAGTTCTGAAATTTGCTAAAGTTATGGGGGTGGTGAAAATTTCAGAACTCTAACACAACTTTCCAAATTTCATTATTATTTTGTTATTGGTGATTTTTATGCCAGAACCTATTAGGAACTGCCATTTATACTGAAATTTGGAAAGTTTGGTTAGAGTTCTGAAATTTTCACCACCAGAATTTTAGTTTTGAAAGTACTTTAGAACCATTTAGAAGCATGGATTTAGTACCTAGACCTTATAGAGAGAGGCCCAGAACTCTTACCGAATCCGAACTCGTCTCCGTCGTTCAGATCCTGGACTTCGGTCTGCAAAAGACAGGGATCGAAAGCCGTAGGATTAAACCACACGTTTGAGCATGCAAAGGAGATAATAATATCAATAACAATAGCAATAATAATAATAATAATAATAATAATAATAATAATAATAATAATAATGGATGGGATTGTCCTATGGATCATCACGTCTAGGGTGCATCTACATTGTGGAACAAAATGGGATATTTATTAATAAATAAATAAATAATGTAATCACACATTTGAACATGCAAAGGGGATAACAACAACAACAACAACAATCTATATACATAAAAATGTAATGTTCGTTTGTGGGATTAACATAACTCAGAAACCACTGGACAAATTGACACAAAATTTGGACACTACACAGACCAATGAGTGTTCATCACCCCTATTATTACAAAAAACAACAACAACAAAACCCAGCAGAATGGACTTTAAAAAAACCCAAAATACGCCATATATATATATATATATACACACACACACACACACACACACATACACACACACACACTCATGTACATATACACATGCACACATACATACACATGTGTATGTATATATATATATATATATATATATATATATATATATATATACCCAAGCACACACAAATATACACACACATATCTACATACACACACATATATACATATACACACGCACACAAATATACACATGCACACATACATGCACACATATAGAAACACAAATTTGCATATAGACAAGCACACACATAAACACAATATACATATACACATATAAACACACAAATATATGCACACATATATACACATCTTCACACACAAACACACACACACATATATATATGCAAGCACACATATATACACAGATACACAAATATTTAAAGACATATATACACACACACAAAACACATATATACAGACTGGTCCATAGCGATGTGGGGCAGGGGACGGCTAGTAGTAGTAGTAATAATAATAATAATAATAATAATAATAATAATAGATGGAATAAATTGGGATATTAATTAATTAATTAATTAATTAATTAATAATAATAATGGGAAACTGACCACGTCCTGGATGTCCATGCTGGCCTCAAAGCTCTTGGCCACGGCCTGGAGGGAGGGGTGTGCGTCCTGTACGGCCGGCTGCGGGATGACCCTCCCCAGGCCCTGAGAGATCCAGGCCACCACTGCCCGGCCAGGGCTGCAAAGAGGAAGCAGATCAATGGAAGGGAACCCCAAAGGCCATCCAGTCCAGCCCCCTTCTATATACAGGGAGACACGCTCCGATCCCTCCCAACAGATGGCCATCCAGCCACTTCCAAATGATTCTAGAGGGGTAAGACACTCCCAAGGGCCATCCTAGTCCAATACACAATCTGMTCCCTCTTGACAGATGGCCATCCAGCCACTTCCAAATGATTCTAGAGGGGTAAGACACTCCCAAGGGCCATCCAGTCCGATACACAATCTGATCCCTCTTGACAGATGGCCATCCAGCCACTTCCAAATGATTCTAGAGGGGTAAGACACTCCCAAGGGCCATCCAGTCCGATACACAATCTGATCAATGAAAACACTCCTAGAGTTGGAAGAGAACACTCAAGGGCCATCTGGTCCAAGACACCATCCGATGCTTCCTGACAGATGGCCACACAGCCTGCGTTTCAACACTCTCATAGATACCTCCCAAAAAGCATAAAATCCGTGGCGAAAAAATACCTTTTCGGTGTGGATCCAGAATCCTGGGACTCATTGGAATCTTCTTGCTTCTTCCCTGGAATGGACACAAACACCATTAAGTTCCTCCAGCAGCATTCTCTCCTGACGTTTTGCCTGCATTTATGCATAATGGGCAGAGGAGTGTATATATAGCGTTCAGGGTGGGAGAAAGAAGCCTTGTCTGTTGGAAGCAACTGTGAATGTTGCAGTTAGCAAGCTTGATTAGCATTGAGTGGCCATGAAGTTTGCAAAGTCAATCAGTGAGGGTCTCTGCATAGAGGTAGCCTGGCCTCTGTTGCCAGTCTACCTCTATGCAGAGGATATGTGGATATTATTCCACAGAGGGTGCCTCCAGGCAACAACAACCAGGCTACCTCTATGCAGATACCCTCACTGATTGACTTTGCAGCTGCAAGGCTACTCAATGCTAGTCATCACGCTTGCTAATTGCAACATTCACACTTGTTTCAAAGAGACAAAGGTTCTTTCTCCCACCCTGGACATTATTCCACACAGGGTGCCTCCAGGCAACAACAACTCAATGCAGATGCCCTCACTGATTGACTTTACAAACTTCATGGCTACTCAATGCTAATCAAGCTTGCTAATTGCAACATTCACAATTGCTTCAAACAGACAAGGGTCCTTTCTCCCACCCTGGATATTATTCCACAGAGGGTGCCTCCAGGCAACAGAGGCCAGGCTACATCTATGCAGATCCCCTCAGTGATTGACTTTGCAAACTTCCTGGCTAATCAATACTAATCAAGATTGCTAACTGCAACATTCACAATTGCTTCAAACAGACAAGGGTTCTTTCTCCTGCCCTGGACATTATACATCCACTCCACTGGCCAATAATAATAATAATAATAATAATAATAATAATAATAATAATACTGATGATATCTAGAACAATCTATATGATTGTGTCAAGGTAAGCAGATCTGTGCAAGCAGATCTAACTGCATAGATTATTATAACTTCTGGACCAGATTATTACCATTTGCTGGGCCAGTGGGCCTTATGGAGGCTCCAAAGCATAGCCATGGCTATTGTGTGAATGCCCTGAGCCTGGCCTTGTGTGGAGCGAGAGCATGTTTTGCATGCGCACAAAGGCCATCTTCAAAGCAACAAGGAATGGAGGAGGATCGTGGAAAGCACCCTTCTTCTCCATGACAAAAAGGCTGAAACCATCTCACAAACACTGGCCAAATGGCTCCCAAATCGCCCCCTCTCCCTTCCCCAGGACCTTACCTTCTGCTAGTCTGCCCGGCTGCGGTTCTGGTAGCTTTGAGGATGGAAAAAAGAAAGAAAAGAAGCATCAGAAGGACTGTCGGGCATCGAAGAGCACCTTCAGCACCTTCACAAGGCGGCATTCAGAAAACTTTCCCGGTTGTCAGTTCGTTACGCAACACTACAAACTCGTGTCAATGCCTAAAACAGCCACTAGATGGCATTCAGAAAACTTTCATGGTTGTCAGCTTGTCACATTACACTATAGACATTGAATGTTTGCCGTATCTATGTTGTGCTCTGCCCTGAATCCCCTTTGGGGTGAGAAGGGTGGAATATAAAGGTTTTAAATAAATAAATAAATTGTGTCAATGCCTAAAACAGCCACTAGATGGCATTCAGAAAACTTTCATGGTTGTCAGCTTGTCACATTACACTATAGACATTGAATGTTTGCCGTATCTATGTTGTGCTCTGCCCTGAATCCCCTTTGGGGTGAGAAGGGTGGAATATAAAGGTTTTAAATAAATAAATAAATTGTGTCAATGCCTAAAACAGCCACTAGATGGCATTCAGAAAACTTTCATGGTTGTCAGCTTGTCACATTACACTATAGACATTGAATGTTTGCCGTACCTATGTTGTGCTCTGCCCTGAGTCCCCTTCGGGGTGAGAAGGGCGGAATATAAAGGTTTTAAATACATAAATAAACTGTGTCAATGCCTAAAACAGGCATTAGGTGGCATTCAGAAAACCTTCGTGGTTGTCGGCTTGTCACGTTACACTACAGACATTGAATGTTTGCCGTACCTATGTTGTGCTCTGCTGTGAGTCCCCTTTGGGGTGAGAAGGGCGGAATATAAAGGTTTTAAATACATAAATAAACTGTGTCAATGCCTAAAACAGGCATTAGGTGGCATTCAGAAAACCTTCGTGGTTGTCGGCTTGTCACGTTACACTACAGACATTGAATGTTTGCCGTACCTATGTTGTGCTCTGCCCTGAGTCCCCTTCGGGGTGAGAAGGGCGGAATATAAAGGTTTTAAATACATAAATAAACTGTGTCAATGCCTAAAACAGGCATTAGGTGGCATTCAGAAAACCTTCGTGGTTGTCGGCTTGTCACGTTACACTACAGACATTGAATGTTTGCCGTACCTATGTTGTGCTCTGCCGTGAGTCCCCTTTGGGGTGAGAAGGGTGGAATATAAAGGTTTTAAATACATAAATAAACTGTGTCAATGCATAAAACAGCCACTAGGTGGCATTCAGAAAACTTTCATGGTTGTCAGTTTGTCACGTTGCACTACAGACATTGAATGTTTGCCGTATCTATGTTGTGCTCTGCCCTGAGTCCCCTTCGGGGTGAGAAGGGTGGAATATAATTGTTTTAAATAAATAAATAAATAAATTGTGCCAGTGCCAACAACAGCCACTAGATAGCATGAAAACTTTCCACTAGCTCTATTCGGTTCTGGCCCAGCTTACTTGTCCGAACGCATCTGCCACTACGTCCCACCTCATCATCTAAGAACATCCGGGGAGGCCCTGTTCTCGCTTCCGTCAACATCGCAAATGCGTCTGGCGGGGACGAGGGGCAGGGCCTTCTCGGCCATGGCCCCCCACCTATGGAACGCACTCCCAAATGAGATAAGGTCAACCCCATTTCTCCTGGCCTTCAGGAAGAAATTAAAATCCTGGTTTTGGGACCAAGCTTCCGGGCAACAGACATAAGGGGCCCTGTAGCTGGATTAACGTTACGGCTGAGGATATTGTGATATTGTTTTATGGTTTTAACTAATACTGCATTTACTGTGTTAATGTTTACTATTTGTTTTTAATACCGCTACGCTACGATACCGCTACATAAGAATTACAATAGTAAAATCACATTTGTATTTAATTTTGATTTTACGATTGTAATTCTTATGTAGTGGTATCGTACCACTACTAAATGTAAGCCATCCCCAGTCCCCCTTCGGAGGTAGAGAAGTGAGAAGGGCAGAATACCAATGTTTTAAATCAATCAATCAATCAATCAATCAATGCCTAAAACAGTCACTAGGTGGGGTTCAGAAAACTTTCCATGTTGCCAGCTTCTTACGTTGAACTACAAGCTTGTTACATTGCACATGTGTCTTTAGTGTAATTTAGTGTAATTATTCATTTTTTTAATTTTATTTCTATTTTCTCTTGTAGTTTATTGATGCTATTTTGTATTGTTTTGATTTGGGTGTTTTAGTTGACTATAGCTTTAAATGACTGCCTTTTGGTATGTAAACCGCTCTGAGGTTACATACAAAGGATGGCCTATAAATAAAGTTATTATTAATATTATTATTATTATTATTATTATTATTATTATTATTATTATTAACTTGTATCAATACTTAAAATAACCACTAGGTGGCATTCAGAAAACTTTCCCTGTTGCCAGTTTTTTCAGGACCTGAACACTCAGGTGCTCCTATTTAAGGTCCGAACGCACAGCGTCAGTGCCTTAGCCTTACCAGAGGGTTGCTCATCCACTCACCTGCCTGGCCAGCCAACTCCTGGTGTCTGCGGAGGGCTTTTCCGGCTCCTTCTCTACCACGACCTGGACGGGAGAGGCTTCTGGGGGGTGGGGCACCACCTTCTCAATCCAACCCAGCATCCGACCCCCCTGCAGAAGGAAAGCAAAGCAAAGCAGGTGGAATTCTCTTTCTCTCCTCAAGGTAGATATTTTGCTCTTCTTAAATAGAACTTATGTATTTAACCCAGAACCAGCTGTGATGCAACTGATTGGGAGTCAGCTGCATTAAAATCACAACTGTCCAAGAGGTCATGACTTCGAAGCTAACCCAGTTCAGAGTGAGCTTCTGCCCATTTGTCGACCTTTGCAAGTAGGAAATTTAGGTACCGCTTATGTGGAGAGGCTTATTTAACTAATTTAAAATGCCATAAAACTCCCCAGCAGCATGCAAAAGAATGAGGAAGTACTCCTTCGGTGCCACAAGTGGACGGTGAAGCATACCCTCATGAAGCTGGGAAGTTAAATAGCCTCTCTGTCTCTGTCTATATATGTTGTGTGTCTAAATGGCATTGAATGTTTGTGATGTATATGTGCATTTTCATCCGTCCTGAGTCCCCTGCAGGGTGAGAAGGGCGGAATATCAATACTGTCAATAAATAAACAATGCCTCGGGTTTGGCAACGTAATCACCTCTGGGTTGTTGTAGGTTTTTTCAGGCATTCTCTCCTGACGTTTCGCCTGCATCTATGGCAAGCATCCTCAGAGGTAGTGAGGTTTGTTGGAACTAGGAAATAGGTTTATATATCTGTGGAATGACCAGTGTGACGGCGCGTCAGGCCCCACTTGTATGTGAATGTACAATTGAATTGTTTGGCTATCTACTGCTTTCTATCAATGTTGCTTGCATCTGTTGAATTGCCTCCCCCGCTTAATTGTTTGGCTCCTCCCCTTCCTGGGGAAGAGGGAGGGCTTTCTTTTCATTCTACCATCAGACAGGACGTGAGAAAGACTTGGCTCTAAAGCCCTTGTTTAAGCAATCTCTCATCACCAATTCCATTGAGACTCACACTTCATGCCCAGATCTTCCTGGACAACGTTGAGGAGTCTCAAGCGCCTTCAAACCAGCCCTTTGAGGAAGGCTTTGTGCCTTCAAATATAGGCCGTTTGGATTGGAGTTGTGGATGCTCAGGCATTCACAGCCATTGAGAAAAGAGGCAACTTGGGAAGCTTCTCAGCTGCAAACTCCTTGGACCCAAGACTTCAGAGACTGGAACGTATATTTTCTTTATCCCTGTTGAATCATCAAGTTTATGCCTAAGAAAGATAACTCATTGTGAACAATAAAGACCATTTCGAGTTACCTGTTGTGTCTTGGTCCTTGGGAGTTCCAGTTTCCTAAAGGAGGGCAAGAAGCAATCCCCTGTGGAGGGATATCACGTCCATGTATCTTTCACTAAGACCTATAGCCCCAGGCACGACGGCACAACCAGGATGGGGTAAAGAACTCTTGTCTGTTGGAGCTAGGTGTGAATGTTTCAACTGACCACCTTGATTAGCATTTGATGGCCTGGCAGTTGCTTGGTGTGGCTTGTTAGTGCCTGGGGCAATCTTTTGTTGAGAGTTGATTAGAAGTTCCTGATTGTTTCCTGTCTGTTGTTTTGCTGTTGTAATTTTAGAGTTTTTTTTAATACTGGACCACTCTCACAACCACCATGTCAGACGACACAGAGAAGCCATTGAAATCCACAAGCATGTGGACAATTTCAACAGAAAGGAAGAAACCATGAAAATGTATTTAAAAAACTCTAAAATTACAACAGCACAACAACAGAGAGGAAACAAACAAGGACATCTAATCACCTCTCCACAAAAGATTGCCCCAGTCACTGCCAGGACATCAAATGCTAATCAAGGTGGTCAGTTGAAACATTCACACCTAGCTTCAGCAGACAAGAGTTCTTTGTCCCACCCTGGACATCATTCCACAGATATATAAACCCTTTTTCCTAGTTCCAACAGACCTCACTACCTCTGAGGATGCTTGCCATAGATGCAGGCAAAACGTCAGGAGAGAATGCCTCTAGAGCATGGCCATATAGCCCGAAAAAACCTACAACAAACCAGTGATTTCGGCCATGAAAGCCTTCCACAGTAATCACCTCTGATTTCAGGGGGCTCATTACTGATGAATTTCACCCCACTTTGCAGCACTGGTGCTCCCAGTAAAGACCCAGTTCCATGGCATGAGGTACCTGGTTTCTCTGGCTTGCCTTCGATGCACAGCAAGCCTTCGCTTCTTAGCAGCTTAACATAAGCAACCGGCCACTCTGCAGACAGAAATAGCCCTGAGCCAGGTATTACCTTGCCACGTTCGAGAGCTGGCTAAGAACTCTTCCCTGCCCAGTACATGAAATGGAAGTCACTGGGAAAAGAAATCGACTGGGTTTGTAAACAGGGACAAACAAAAAACATGGCTTCATGAGGTTGTTGTTGTTGTTTGTTTGTTTGTTTGTTTGTTTGTATCCTGCTTTTTCCTCTCTAAAAAGGGAACTCACAACAAAACCTGTGCTGGTACAGCTGTACCAGACGCCTAATTTCCTTTCTGTACATGTGTTTGTTTTGGCCATGCATTTTGCAGCTGGGTGGTTCCTTCCAGGCTGCAGCCATAGGGCCAGCCACCTGCCTATCATCGTTAAGTTCTTTAGTTCCGCCCCTTTCCTCAGGGTTCTGGGAGGGAAAAGAAAGTTTTTAGTTCAGTCTTACAGTTTAGAAGCTCAGTTACAGGACATGAGAGCTTTTCCCACCTGTAGAGAAGCGCTAGCCACCTGCCTTTCATTGTTAAGTTCTTTAGTTCCGCCCCTTTCCCCAGGGTTTTGGGAGGGAAAGGAAAGTTTTTTAGTTCAGTCTTACAGTTTGGAAGCTCAGTTACAGGACGTGAGAGCTTTTCCCATAGGGCAGCCATAGGGCTAGCCACCTGCCTATCATCGTTACGTTCTTTAGTTCCGCCCCTTTCCCCAGGGTTCTGGGGAAGAGAGAGAGAAAAGGAAGGACCAACAGGAGGAAGGAAGGAAGGAAGGAAGGAAGGAAGGAAGGAAGGAGAGAAAAGGAAGAGAGGGCAAAAGAAAGGAGGAGAAGGAAGAGAAAGAAAGGAAAGAAAGAAAGAAAGAAAGAAAGAAAAGGAAGGAAGGAAAAGGAAGAGAGGGAAGAAGAAAGGGAATAAGGGAGGAAGAGAAGGAGGGAGGGAGGAGAAAGAGAGAGAGAAAGAAACAAAAGGAAGGAAGGAAACAAAAGGAAGAGAGGGAAGAAGAAAGGGAATAAGGGAGGAAGAAAGGGAGGAAGGAAGGAGAAAGAGAGCAAGAAAGAAAGAAAGAAAGAAAGAAAGAAAGGGAAGGAAGGAAGGAAAAGGAAGAGAAGGAAGAAGAAAGGGAATAAGGGAGGAAGAGAGGGAGGAAGGAAGGAGAAAGAGAGATAGAGAGAGAAAGAAACAAAAGGAAGGAAGGAAGGAAGGAAAAGGAAGAGAGGGGAGAAGAAAGGGAATAAGGGAGGAAGAGAGGGAGGGAGGGAGGAGAAAGAGAGATAGAGAGAGAAAGAAACAAAAGGAAGGAAGGAAAAGGAAGAGAGGGGAGAAGAAAGGGAATAAGGGAGGAAGAGAGGGAGGGAGGGAGGAGAAAGAGAGATAGAGAGAGAAAGAAACAAAAGGAAGGAAGGAAAAGGAAGAGAGGGAAGAAGAAAGGGAATAAGGGAGGAAGAGAGGGAGGGAGGAGAAAGAGTGAGAGAAAGAAACAAAAGGAAGGAAGGAAGGAAGGAAAAGGAAGAGAGGGAAGAAGAAAGGGAATAAGGGAGGAAGAGAGGGAGGGAGGAGAAAGAGAGATAGAAAGAAACAAAAGGAAGGAAGGAAGGAAGGAAAGAAAGAAAGAAAAGGAAGAGAGGGAAAAAGAAAGGGAAAAAGAAAGGGAATAAGGGAAGAAGACAGGGAGGAGGGCAAGGAAAAGGAAGGAAGGTAGGATGGAAAGAAGGAGAGAGAAAACTAAGGAAGGAAGGAGGGAAAGAAGGAAGGAAGGAAGAAAAAGGAGGGAAGAAAGAAAAGGATGGAAGGAAGGGAATGAGAGAGGAAGACTGGGAAGGAGGAAGGGAATATGGAAGCATGGAAGGAAGGAGAGAGAGAAAAGGAAGCTAGGGAGGAAGGAGAGAGAAATAGGGAAAGGAAGGAAACCAGGGAACAAAGGAGGAAAACAAGGAGGGAGGGAAGGGAGAAAGGAGAAGGAAGGAAGGAGAAAGAATAAAAGGAAGGGAGGGAAAAGAATTTTTTTAGTTCAGTCTTACAGTTTGGAAGCTCAGTTACAGGACGTGAGAGCTTTTCCCACCTGTAGAGAAGCTCCGTTTCTTACAAAGCTCCGGGGGAAAATAGTCCCAAAGCTTTTGGGGAAGACACTTCTCAACGCTCTGTGTGCTGTCACGCACTGGGCCTATAGCAATTGGCTTTTGAACAAGTCGTGCTCTTTGTGCCCAGCGGGAAGCCGGGGTGCCTTGAGTGAGAGGCCCTAAGGATTTTCCTATACAGAGTCTTTAGAAGCTGGAAAAGTTTAACAAAGTCCTGTATTATTGCTTAAGTCTTCAACAAACAATCAAATACTTCTTAGATCTTCAACAAATTAAACAAATGCTTTGAATCGACTGGTGGGCACCTTGCTTGGAGAACTATTTCTTTCTTTAACAAGGAAAACCCTTTTTGACCCCTCCCGGGCAATCTGTTTTCTAGGCTCTGCTGGTGTGGGCCCTACTCCCGGCTCCAATGGCTTCTGGTTACCCGAGTAGACCTAGCAGCTAAGACTTTGTAGATTTTCCAGCTGGACTCCTTTTGGATTTTGTCCACAAATGATGTGAATCTGTATCTTTAACCCCAACTGTTTTCCTTAGAAGCTTTAGGGTTGTGAGAAACGAAGCTTGTCTACAGGTGGGGAAAGCTTACATCCTGTAACGGGGCTTCCAAAATTGAAAGTCTGCCTGAAGTCTTTCTTTTCCCTCCCAGAGCCCTGGGGAAAGGGGCGGAACTAAAGAACATAATGATGATTGATGGGTCATTGGCCCTATAATTGCAGAGCAAGGGAAACCGCCTTATTGCAAAATGCATGGAACCTTGGAATACGTGCAACACTCAACAGAAAGAAAAAGAAGTAGGAGCTCCTGGTACAGCCGTACCAGCACACTCTGGCTGGGGAACTTACAGCCTCATAGCTCTACAAGCCTCTGGGGAAGACAGCCCTAAAGCTTCTGAAGAAAACAGTTTTACAGATCCAAAGGTCTCCAGCTGGAAAATCTACAAAGTTTTGGCCTGTAAGGTTTACTCGGGTACCCAAAAAGCAAATTGGAACCAGGAGTAAGGCCCCATGCCAGCCAGCCTAAATGGAGAGAGTTCGGAGGGTTTTCCTTGTAAAAGAAATAGTTCATAAAGCAAGCTGCCTGTCCTTTGTGGGCAAGTTAAGAAGAATTTGTGTGTTTTGTTGGAGATCTAAGCAATAATAAAGAACTTTGTTAAACTTTCCAAGTTTCTAAAGACTTTGTTTAGGAAAATCCATAGGGCCTCTCAGCCGAGGCACCCCGGCGTCCTGCACGTCCTGTTTTAAAAGAGAATTGCTATAGGCCCAACGCGTGTCAGCACAAAACCAATGCAATGCCATTAAAAATACGTACTGAATAACGTAATGAAACACAATAACGTTAATAACGTAATGAAACACAAACAGTGTGTTTGGGCTAAACTTTAAGAAAGCTCCCCAAGAGTGCGTCTGCACTACAGAACGAATGCAGTTTGAGACCACTTGGGCTGCCGTGGCTCAGTGCTATGGAATCCTGAGAGGTCTAGTTTTACAAAGTCTTCTGTGCCCAGCTACAAGTCCCTGGGTGCCATAGCACTAAGCCTTGGCAGTGAAGGGGGTGCCAAACTGCATTAATTCGACAGTGCAGATGCAGCCCAGGCTGCGCCAGCTATTTGGGAAGATACCGCAGAGTGTGAAGGAGTTGTGGCCGAAGCCCCGGCCTTGGACTCACCAGCCGCTGCTGCTCAACAGGGCCCATGATGCCGCTGGTCCGGAGCCAGATGGACATTCAGCTGCTGACCGCCTCAGGGGCGAAAGGGAGAGTCTGGAGCTGGACAGAGCGCAGTGACGGAAAGGGAGAAGGCAGAGCAAAACTGTAAACAGAACATAGAAACCAGGAGTACGCAAACAACGGCCCACGGGACGGATGCGGCCCACCAAGGCCATTTGTCCAGCCCCCAACGCCATTCCTGGACCACCAGTATCCCCTTCACAACACCACCATTCCCTTCATGTTGGCCCCTCGGCACACATCACAGTGGGAGAAAGGAAGGGAGGGAGGGAGGAAGGAAGAGAATGAGGGAGGGGGACATGGAAGGAGACAGAGGGAAAGGAAGGAAGGAAGGAAGGGAGGGAGGGAGAAAGAGGAGAAGGAAGGAAGGAGAGAGAAAAAGAAGGACGGAAGGAAGGGAATGAGAGAGGAAGAGAGGGAGGAGGGAGAAAGAGGGAAAGAAAGAAACAAAAGAAGGAGGAGAAAAAGAGAGAGGGAAGAAGAAGGGAAAAGGGAGGGAGGAGGGAGGGAGGAGAGGGAAAGGAAGGAAGGAAGAAGGGATGGGGAAGAGGAGGAAGATGAGAGGAGGAAGAAGGAAGAAGAAGGAAGGAAGGAAGGAGAAGAGAGAGAAAGGGAGGGAGGGGGGAGGGACAAAGAGGGAAAGAAACAAAAGGAAGGAAGGAGAGAAAAGGAAGAGAGGGAGGAAGAAAGGAAATAAGGGAGGAAAACAGAGAGAGGGACAGAGGGAAAGGAAGGAAGGAAGGAAGGAAGGAAGGAAGGAAGGAAGGAAGGAAGGAAGAAAGGAGTGGAGAAAGGAAGGAATGAAAGAAGAAGGAAGGAAGGAAGGAAAAGGAAGGAAGGGAATGAGAAAGAGGAGAAGGGAGGAAGGAGAGAGAAAAGGAAGAAAGGGAAGAAGAAAGGGAATAAGGGAAGACAGAGAGAGGGGTAGAGGGAAAGGAAAGAAGGTAGGATGGAAAGAAGGAGAGAGAAAACTAAGGAAGGAAGGAAGGAAGGAAGGAAGGAAGGAAGAAAAAGGAGGGAAGAAAGAAAAGGAGGGAAGGAAGGGAATGAGAGGGGAAGACTGGGAAAGAGGAAGGGAATATGGAAACATGGAAGGAAGGAGAGAGAGAAAAAGAAGCAAGGGAGGAAGGGAAGGAAGGAAGGAAGGAAGGAAGGAAGGAAGGAAGGAAGAAAGAAAGAAAAGAATTAAGGAAGGAGGGAGAGAGGAAAGAAGAGGAAAAGAAGGAGTGAGAGAGGGAGGAAAAGGGAAGAAAAGAAAGAAGGAAGGAAGGAAAGTGGAAAAGAAGTAATGAGGGAAGGAGGAAGAGGAAAAGGAAGGAAGGAAGGAGAGAGAAAAGAAGAAAGTGATGAAGACAGGGAGAGTGGGAAAAGAAGGAAGGAAGGATGGAAGGAGAGAGAAAGGGAAAGAAGGTAATGAGGGAGGGAGGGAGGGAGGGAGGGAGGAAGAGGAAAAGGAAAGAAGGAAGGAAGGAAGGAAGGAAGGAAGGAAGGAAGGAAGGAAGGAAGTGATGAAGTCAGGGAGAAAGGGAAAAGAAGGAAGGAAGGATGGAAGGGAGGGAGGGAAAGAGAAGAAAGGGAATGAGGGAGAGAGGGGAGAAAGGAAAGGAGGACTTTAGCCAAGTCACACTGTCTCGGCCTCATATGAAGATGAAGGCAAACCCCCTTTGCAACACGACAACCACAATCGTAATTAACGACTCTCTCGTCAGTCAAAAGCAGGCCCAGCCTTCCCATTGAAATACTGGTCAGTTTATGTTGGTTTACATTGCGCTTTGTGTTAAATATTGTGCAAATAAGATATGTGCCGTGTGTAGAGAAATAGGTTCTTTCCAAACTATAGCCTGGCCCCCCATCAGCCCGAGGACCCTGAACGGGCCTTCCTCAGCTTTAGAAGTTTGAGATCCAGATGTAAACATCTGGATCTCGAAGTCCCCTGATTGCAAACATAATTGGAAGGGGAAAATGGAAAAGCTCCGTTTTCTCGGCAAAAACAAGACTCGGTGCAGATTGTGGCACAGACCAGGAATTCCTCGTAGCAATGCTTAGATTAAAGCTAAAGAAGAACACCAAGGCCAACAATGGCACTAAATTACAACCTGGAGGATATCACTGTGGAGTTTGAAGGTACAAAATGGATTTGCACGATTAAGCCTAATTGACGAGGAGCCAGAAGAAGTCTGGACGGAAGCCAAGGACATTGTCATAGGAAGAGGCAGAAAGGCCCTCTCTATTTGTTGAATCGAACTAAAATTGGTCAATAAATACAAAAAACAACACAATTGAAGAGGAAGGCGGGCACGAGGAGCAACTCAGGGAGCTCCGTAATATGTTTAACTTGCAGAAGAAAAGACGGAGAGGTGACACGATTAACTACCTGAAGGGATATTATGGAGAATCTGCTGTGTCAGGGACTAGGACACAAAACGATGGATTCAGATTACAAGGAAAGCGACCTGATTTAAGGATTAGGATGGAAGAGCTTCCCAACCGAAGAGTGGAATGGATTCCCTATGGAGACAAGAGGCTTCTTTCTCCTCGTTTGGAGAATCATTCAATGTTTCCATCCTTAAAGAATTGCCATCCCAGGGATGAAGGAGTCCAAGGAAGAGGACCCCAACCAGGCATCGTAATAATAATAATAATAATAATAATAATAATAATAATAATAATAATAATGATAATAATAATATTTCCATCCCACCTTTCTCGCCAAAGGGACTCATGGTTACTAACATGTTGTTGTTGTTGTTGTTGTTGTTGTTGTTGTTATATTTCTATCCCACCTTTCCCCCCAAAGGGACTCATGGTTGCTAACATGTTGTTGTTGTTGTTGTTGTTGTTGTTATAATAATAACATGTTAGCAACCATGAGTCCCTTTGGGGGGAAAGGTGGGACAGAAATATAATAATAATAATAATAATAATAATAATAATAATAATAATAATAATAATAATAATTCTATCCCACCTTTCTCCCCAAAGGGACTCATGGTTGCTAACACATTGTTGTTGTTGTTGCTGTTGTTGTTGTTGTTGTTATATTTCTATCCCGCCTTTCTCCCCAAATGGATTCATGGTTGCTAACATATTATTATTATTATTATTATTATTATTATTATTATTATTATTATTATTATATTTCTAGCCCGCCTTTCTCCCCAAATGGACTCATGGTTGCTAACTTATTATTATTATTATTATTATTATTATTATTATTATTATTATTATTATTCTATTCCACTTTTCTCCCCAAAGGAACTCATGGTTGCCAACATATTATTATTATTATTATTATTATTATTATTATTATTATTATTATTATTATTATATTTCTAGCCCGCCTTTCTTCCCAAAGTTACTCATGTTTGCTAGCTTATTATTATTATTATTATTATTATTATTATTATTATTATTATTATTATTTCTATCCCGCCTTTCTCCCCATAGGGAGTGGGTCCCCCTCGCTCCCTGCCACAACCAATGCCAAGCCATGGTAGACTTCAATGTCAACCCAACTGAGAAGAAACCCAACCTACCATCAGCCGGTCTAGAGAGCCATGGGAGGGTCCGGCTTCCTTGGGTGGGCCTCTTCCACCCAAAGGACCCAAAAGGGAAGGAGCAGCGGTGGTGGCCCCTCGCCTTGTTTCCTTTGGACAGCAGCTCTCCCTCGGCTCCCTTGGCACAAGTGCTCTCAGCCCCCCCCCCTTCCTGCCCCAGAAAGCTGGGAAAGGGATTAGCTGATGGGGCTAATTGCAAATTGGATTAACGAGGAAACTGTGTTGCTCTGAATCCGAGGAGGACAGCCAGCCAGGGCATCTTGCCTTTTGCAAAGGAGGCCGCAATACGGGGCATGCACGACGAAACAAAAGGCGAACCTGAAGTCGAACATGCCCCCCCCCCCATAAAAGATAGTAACTTATAGTTTTGCTAAGGACAAGGACACCAGACTGGATAATAAGGGTTAAGGGTTGAAAAACAAGCTCTTGAAACAGCAACCAAAAAGCCCACCATATGGTTCAGAGATGTGGATGACACCTTCACCCTTTGGAGCCATGGAGAAGAACTCAACAGGTTCCTGGACCATCTCAACAGCATCCACCCAAACATATGGTTCAGAGATGTGGATGACACCTTCACCCTTTGGAGCCATGGAGAAGAAGAACTCAACAGGTTCCTGGACCATCTCAACAGCATCCACCCAAACATATGGTTCAGAGATGTGGATGACACCTTCACCCTTTGGAGCCATGGAGAAGAAGAACTCAACAGGTTCCTGGACCATCTCAACAGCATCCACCCAAACATATGGTTCAGAGATGTGGATGACACCTTCACCATTTGGAGCCATGGAGAAGAAGAACTCAACAGGTTCCTGGACCATCTCAACAGCATCCACCCAAACATATGGTTCAGAGATGTGGATGACACCTTCACCATTTGGAGCCATGGAGAAGAAGAACTCAACAGGTTCCTGGACCATCTCAACAGCATCCACCCACATATGGTTCAGAGATGTGGATGACACCTTCACCATTTGGAGCCATGGAGAAGAAGAACTCAACAGGTTCCTGGACCATCTTAACAGCATCCACCCAAACATCCAGTTCACCATGGAAAAAGAAAATGAAGGAAGACTGCCTTTCCTAGATGTCCTAGTCATCCGCAAACCAGATCAACAACTGGGTCACACCGTTTACAGAAAACCCACACACAGAGATAGAGATCTACATCAAAACTCCAACCATCACCCAAGTCAAAAAAGAAGCACCATCAAAGCCTTGGCAGACCATGCAAAAAGAATCTGCGAAGCCCACCTCCTCCAAGATGGACTAAACCACCTCAACTGGGCTCTCCAGGCCAATGGAGACTCCACCTCAGACATCAGGAGAGCTGCAAGACCACCGAGAAGAAGCCACGAGAGTCAAGACCAAGATCCACCCAGAGGAAAAGTGTTCCTGCCAGACATCAAGGGAACCACTGACCGCATAGGGAAGCTGATGAGGAAACACAACATACAAACAATCTACAAACCCACCAAGAAAATCCAACAAATGCTACGTTCAGCAAAGGACAAGAGGGATCCTCTCACCTCTGCAGGAGTCTACCAGTATACCATGCAGCTGTGGACAAGTCTACATAGGGACCACCAAACGCAGCATTGCCCAACACGAATCAAGGAACATGAAAGGCACTGCAGACTACTTCACCAGAGAAGTCAGCCATAGCAGAGCACCTGATGAACCAACCTGGACACAGCAGATTATTTGAGAACACAGAAATGCTGGACCACACCAACAACCACCATGTCAGACTACACAGAGAAGCCATTGAAATCCACAAGCATGTGGACAATTTCAACAGAAAGGAAGAGAACATGAAAATGAACAAATCTGGCTACCAGTATTAAAAAACTCTAAAACTACAACAGCAAAACAGCAGAGAGGAAACAACCAGGCACATCTTAACACCTCTCAACAGATTTTCCCAGGCTCAGCCAGGCCTTCAAATGCTAATGAAGGTGGTCAGTTGAAACATTCACACCTAGCTCCAGCAGAGAAGAGCTCTGTGCCCCACCCCAGCCATTCCACAGATATATAAACCCATTTTCCTACTTCCAACAGACCTCACTACCTCTGAGGATGCTTGCCATAGATGCAGGTGAAACGTCAGGAGAGAATGCCTCTAGAACATGGCCTTATAGCCCGAAAAAACCCACAAGAACCTAATAAGGGTTAAGCCTTGGTCAGTTTGCCAAGACACTAACAACAACAAGGACCCTTCCCATGTTAGATAGTGTGTACATTTAATCAAGGTTTTATGCCCCAGGTTCCATAGATAGCAGAAGGCAGCACATTTATTATTATTTATTATTATTATTATGTACTCTCTTGAACTTCTGTGGTGGGAGGGATAAGTGGGTATGTTTTCTACACAATGATTTCTATATTTCTCCCTGTATACCTGACCTTCACTTGATCCTTCTGCCCTATTCCCTTTTATTAAAAAAATGTATAAAAATATAAGAAGCCACTCTCTGTGACCCTGGAAAGAAGGAAATCCTTTGTTGAAAAGAACCTTATCAAAAGACTGATTTGCATGAATAATACAATGGCTGTAACCCTGGGGCTCGGAGTCAGTCGCCTCAGCGGGTGGTGCCCACTTGGCATTGATGATCATATCTCAACAGGGCAAAAGGGCCTTCGGAAAGCCACACTTGGTCCTGATCTGTTATCTTCCATCCATCAAAACTACAGCCAGGATTATCCCATTGTCTCCATATCTCCTCCTATTATTATTATTATTATTAAACTTTATTTGTACCCCGCTAGCATCTCCCGAAGGACTCGATGCGGTTAACAAAGGCCAAGGCCTCAACACAACAACAACAGACAATAACAATACAAATCAAAGCAAATTAAAACATAAGCAATAACAAAACAGAACATTACATCATTACGCAATAAAACCAGGGCCGGGCCAATGACGGGTACAGGTTAAAAAGTGCTGGGTGTGAGAGGTGGTATGTTGGGGTTCTGGGCAATTGCAATGTGCAGAGAGTCTTAAACTCTGATAAAGTGCTTCTGGGACGTAGTGCTGGGGTTTTCCTATTCCGGAAAGGCACATTGGAATAGCCAGGTCTACAAGTTCTTCCTGAAGACTGCCAACGTGGGTGCTCGTCTAATGTCTTTGGGGAGGGTGTTCCAAAGTCAGGGGGCAACCACAGAGAAGGCCTTGTCTCTCGTCCCCACCAAACGAGCCTGCGACGCAGGTGGAATCGTGAGCAGGGCCTCTCCGGATGAACGGAGGGAGCACGTGGGTTCATATACGAGATGCGGTCACGCAGGTAGGCAGGTCCCAAACCGTTTAGGGCTTTGTAGGTGAGCACCTGCACCTTGAATTGGGACCGGAAGATGAACGGCAGCCAATGGAGCTCCTTAAACAGGAGGGTTGACCTCTCTCTGTAAGGAGCACCAGTTAACAACCTGGCCGCCGATCGTTGGACAAGTTGGAATTTCTGAGCCGTTTTCAAGGGCAGCCCCACGTAGAGCACATTACAGTAATCTAATCTAGAGGTGACTAAGTCATGAACCACCCCAGCCAGATCCACCTCAGCAAGGTACGGTCGCAGCTGGCGCATAAATCTCAATTGTGCAAAGGCCCTCCCAGACACCGCCGACGCCTGAGCCTCAAGCGTAAGCAATGAATCCAAGAGGACTCCCAAACTGCGGACCTGTGGCTTCAGGGGGAGTGTAACCCCGTCCAACACAGGTTGCCACCCTATACCCCGGTCAGGTTTACGATCGACCAGGAGGACCTCTGTCTTGTCGGGATTGATCTTCAGCTTGTTCCTCCTCATCCAGATAGCCACAGCGGCCAGGCACTCGTCCAACACTCGAGGGGCTTCCTTGGAATTAGGTGGAAATGAGTAGTAGAGTTGTGTGTCATCTGCGTAGAGATGGCACACAACTCCAAAACTCCGGATGACCTCTCCCAGCGGTTTCATGTAGATGTTAAAAAGCATGGGAGACAGAATGGAGCCTTGCGGGACCCCACAGGTCAAAGGCCAGGGGTCCGAGCAGGCGTCTCCCAGCTTCACCATCTGGGTCGACCCTCCAGGAAGGACCAGAGCCACGACATAACCATGCCCCCCCGAGGCCCATCCCAGAGAGTAGTCCCAGAAGGATACCATGATCGATGGTATCGAAAGCCGCTGAGATGTCCAAGAGAACCAGGAGGGTCACACTCCCCTTGTCCAGCTCTCTACGGAGGTCATCCACCAAGACGACCAAGGCCGTCTCGGTGCCGTGACCAGACCTGAAACCAGACTGTGACTCCTATGAACCGACTAGGACACTAAGATCATCTGGGGAGGCCCTGCTCTCTATCACAGGCACGCTTGGTGGGGACGAGAGACAGGGCCTTCTCAGTGGTGGCCCCTCAACTGTGGAACGCCCTTCCTACAGATATCAGATCGGCCCCCTCCCTGCTGGCGTTTCGGAGGAAAGTGAAGACCTGGCTGTTCAAACAAGCATTTGATTAAACGGTGTAATTGAACATAGGAATACGGAATAATGGATGACGAGACTGGATTCTGATTTTACTATTTAGGCGCTAATGATTGTTATACTGATGTTAATGAATTATGTTATAATTGTTTTTAATTGCCCTATACTTGTTTTGTGATGTTTTGTATTGATTTTGTTCACCGCTTTGATTTGCCTGAGGGCTGAAAAAAGTGATATAGAAATAAAGTAAATAAATAATAAATAAATATCTCAGTTCAAGAAAAAACCGGATCCTGGCCACCTCGCCAGATATCAGCATTTATTGCCATCCATCAAAGACAATAGGCTGGCTGGCTAGAAGCCCCCCTGAGGACTCGCCGACCACATAGATACCACATATTTCCATAATCCACTCAAGTTCTCATTGTTTCCCTCTCGTCCCGCCTCCTTCTCTCCTGATTGGCCAGGAGGCTGAAGTGGCGTGAGTTCACCCATTGGTTAAGGCGCTCAGGAGGCGGCCAAGCCTCCCCCCAGCTGTAGAGTGCCAACCAATCAGACAGTTCTAAATTCTTCCTCAATAACACTATTAGTGGGGAAATATCCGCTTTGGGTTTTAGTCCGAACTTTAGAGGGCAAACCCCTTTAGAGTTCTAGATAAACATTGGGACAGACGCATTATTATTATTATTATTATTATTATTATTATTATTATTATTATGCCGCTTTCATCTCTTTATTGAAATGCCAAGCTGCTTAGGTGAAAGCCTTAGTTCGCCTTGCATTATATGTAAATAATGTAGATAATGATATGTAAATACTGGGCCCTTTGACTTTGGCAATGTTTTGCTCCACCAAGACAATGGCTGCTGTCTCTTAGCAACCTTGTCCTCACCTCCATCATCATCACCATCATCACTTTGGGCATTGGCTTCCCGTCGCCATGGAGAAGGAGGAGGGGCTCAATGCCCAGGTGAGGCCAGGTCAGGGTTACCTGGCCAGGTGAGGCCAGGAGAGAGAAGCAAGCGAGGAAGGAGCCAGGTAAGCCGAGAGAATGGGACAGAGGGGAGGCCGGTTTCAATACGAGAAAGGAGGTCTGCTTAAAAGACTGGGACACCATGGAGTTATGGATCCAAACGGCAGGAAAAGAGACTTCCTGATGGCCATCTGTTGGGAGGGATCGAATGGCGTGGGGTTGGCCCTTGAGGGTGGTCCCATCCAATTCTAGGGAAGTGCTTAAACATAGGCTGAATGGCCATCTGTCGGGAGGGTTTCCTGGCTGACTCCCTTCCAACTCTAGGTTTCTAGGGAAGTGCTTAAACACAGGCTGAATGGCCATCTGTCGGGAAGGTTTCCTGACTGACCGAAGGAGGCTGGACTGGACAGCCGTTGGGGTTCCTTCCAACTCTAGGATTCTAGAAATGTTGTAAATAAGTGAATAAATAAAAATAGAATTCTACGGAAGTGTTGGAACACAGGCTGGATGGCCATCTGTCAGGAGGGATCGGATAGTGTGGACCCTCATACAACTTGAGGTCTCTTATGATGGATATAGTGTGTGTAGCTATATCTGTCTACTGTATCTATCTGATATAGTGTGTGTAGCTATATCTATCTACTGTATCTATCTGACATCCTTATGGCTGGATGGCCATCTGTTGGGAGGGATCGGGTAGTGCTTTTCTTGCCTGGCTGAAGAGGGTTGGACTGGATGGCCCTTGGAACTCCTTCCAACTTGACGATTCTATGACAGAGCTATCATATAGTGTGCCTACCTATCACATCTATGGCTGGATGGCCATCTCTTGGGAGGGATCGGATAGTGTGGGGTCCCATACGACTTGACGATTCTGTGATGGATATCATGTGTTTATCTATCTTTCTATCTCCCTATCTATCACCTCTATGGCTGGATGGCCATCTGTCAGGAAGGATCGGATAGTGCTTTTCCTGCATGGCCGAAGGGGATTGGACTGGATGGCCCTTGGGGATCCCTTCCAACTTGATAGATATGATAGATATGATAGATATGTCATCCATCACATTTATGGCTGGATGGCCATCTGTTGGGAGGGATCAGATTGCCCTTTTCCTGCATGGCCGAAGGGGATTGGACTAGATGGCCCTTGGGCGTCACTTCCAACACTATGCTTTGTTATTATTATTACTATTACTACTATTATTATTATTATTATTAGCAGAGCTTCAATGGCCATCTGTCGGGAAGGATCGGATTGTGCTTTTCCTGAATGGCCGAAGGGGGTTGGATTGGATGGCCCTTGGGGATCCCTTCCAACTTGATAGATATGATAGATATGTCATAGAATATAGTGTGTCTACCCATCACATCTATAGCTGGATGGCCATCTGTTGAGAGGGATCGGATTGTGCTTTTCCTGCATGGCCAAAGGAGGTTGGACTGGATGGCCCTTTGGGGTCCCTTCCAACTTGAGGATTCTATGATAGAGATGTCATAGAATATAGTGTGTCTATCCATCACATCTATGGCTGGATGGCCATCTGTTGAGAGGGATCGATTGTGCTTTTCCTGAATGGCCAAAGGGGATTGGACTAGATGGCCTTTGGGGATCCCTTCCAACTTGATAGATATAATAGATATATCATAGAATATAGTGTGTCTATCCATCACATCTATGGCTGGATGGCCATCTATTGGGAGGGATCAGATTGTGCTTTTCCTGCATATCCGAAGGGGATTGGGCTAGATGGCCCTTGGGGGTCCCTTCCAAATTGAGGATTCTATTATAGAGATGTCATAGAATATACTGTGTATCCATCACATCTATGGCTGGATGGCCATCTGTCGGGAGGGATTGGATTGCCCTTTTCCTGCATGGCCAAAGGGGATTGGACTGGATGGCCCTTGGGAGTCCCTTCCAGCTTGAGGATTCTGTGATAGAGATACCATAGAATATAGTGTGTCTATCCATCACATCTATGGCTGGATGGCCATCTGTCGGGAGGGATCAGATTGTGCTTTTCCTGAATGGCCAAAGTGGGTTGGACTGGATGGCCCTTGGGGGTCCCTCCGACCCTAGGATGCCTATTATTATTATTATTATTATTAATAATAATAATAATAATAATAATAATAATATTGACATTATTATTATTGACATTATTATTATTGACATTATTGTTGTTGTTGTTGTT
>NW_026847993.1:1313437-1315937 GCF_025583915.1 Anolis sagrei ordinatus | reverse complement strand
TTTCCCTCTGGAATTTCTTTAAGACTTTAGGGCTGTTTCCCTCAGGTGCTGTAAGGCTGAGAGGGTGTGAGCTCCCAGCCAGAGCAGTGGGAATTTTCCCCCGGAATGTCCTGAGAGATGAAGCTTTTTTGAAGATGAAGCTTGTCCACATCCTCTAACTTAGCTTTCCTCACTAAGACTAACTAAAATGACTCCCTCTTCCCTTTCCATCTCCCTGGGAGAAGGGGCAGATCCAAACCTAACAATGATAGACAGGTGGCTTGCCCTATGACTGCAAACCAAAGGAAGCCACTGAAAAGAAGCAAGGGAGCGGAGGGATGAATTATTGTTGCCACCAATTTGAAAGGAACCAGTATTCAGGAGATTTTACCCCAGTTCCCAATTTTAAAAAGAACTGGCCGATTTGCAATGGAGGTTGCCGACTAGGAACCAAATTTACCATCAAGTTGGAAGGGAGGCTGTTCAATTGCACCTCCTCCTTTATTAAGAAAGTAATAACTTAGTAGTAATTACACTGTATATACTGTAGCGTGACTGGAGAGAAGAATGTAGATTTATTTGGTTACTTTTCCCTGCGTTTCTGCCACCACGTGAGGTAAGTTGTAATATTGTGAGAAATGGCACTTTGGACACAGAATAGACGGAGATGAGGCAATCTTCAAACAAAAGTTTACAATTTTATTAAGTACACAGCGTGTGGTTGCAAGACGTAACTTTTTCTTGTAGCACTTGGAATAATACTTGTAACTTTAACAGTTCATTCTTTCAAGTAACACAGTATCTTTCTGACGTAGAGCACTTGTTTCAGACAAAGTTTCAATACAGGGATGTTTCCCTTATTTGATCCTCCCTATATCAAATATTAAGTAAACTATTCTTTAGCCTCTCCTTAGACTAAAAGAATACCAGCTATGTTTTACCATTCGGCTGCACTAGCCTGAGAAACTTCCAATAGCCAAACCCAGCTTTTCAAAGCCTCAAAGCTTTGCTTCACAAGTCACTCCGCCACCTTTCCTTTCCTTCTCTCCCAACTCCTCACTCCTCACTCCTCTGAACCTAACTCCTCTAAACCTAAACCCTAACTGATTTTTAACTGTCGTTTTTTCAAACTCTCCCCTCTAAGCTCCTCCCACTTCCCTCTCTCCTGCATCGGTCTCCATGGCAACGCACATGGAGGACTCCTCTGACTTAGGCCGCTCCAGCATTACTGCAGCCAATCTAAACACAAATACAGTTAAAATCATACAATTTATAATCAACTCCTGTACAGCCACCTTTTTGCACAATCCCTGAAACTTTGGAATGCATGCAAACACTTAATAGAAAGAAAATAAAGTTGGAGCTCCTGGCACAGACGCACCAGCACACTGAGCAAATATTAGGTGACCACTTGTTGAGGGGGTTGGACTGGATGACCTTTGGGGTATCCCAGGCTACGTATCACTCCTCATTGGTACCTGCTGGTGCTTCCTCTGCCAGGGGATGACGGAGCTGGGCCGTTCGCTGAGGTCGAGCTACCGCCCGGGGAAGATGGCCCCTGAGATGCCGGGCGCGGACCGCGAGGAGTGGCCCAGCTTCACCAAGGCCATGGACGACTGGTCTCGCTTTGTCTCCACGGCCGGGGAGTTCAAGCTGCCCAGCGCCAAGAACCGGAGTAAGTGGAGGGTGGGGCAATGGTCAAGCCACCGGGGTCTTCACTGGGACCGGCCCTTGACTTCCTCCCATATTCCTTCTCTCTCCCCTAGTCCTTGGCTTCAGCTGCTACGCCTTGCGGTACCTCAAACCGGACGTCACACAAACCTGGAGGGTAAGATCAAAGAGCATCCGACCTGGCATCTTCACCAAGGTGTCCTTCACCTGGACGGCAAAGGCCAAACAAGAAAAGTAGGAAATGTACGAGGGTTGAATGAAAAGTAATGTCTTCACCTTCGTAACTCCTCAACATATGGCAGTACTGGTATGTGGCAGGTACTGGCTTGTTCAGTAGACTCTCCTCTACAGTTCCATTTTGGTGGGAAGCCTTAGCATTGAACGGTTGTGTTGTTAAAGTGCAAAGTATGGAAACCTGTGTAGACAGTCGTCAATGCGACTTAAGCAACGTATGTGGCGGGTACTGGCTTGTTCAGCAGACTCTCCTCTACAGTTCCATTTTGGTGGGAAGCCTTAGCATTGAACGGTTGTGTTGTTAAAGTGCAAAGTATGGAAACCTGTGTAGACAGTCGTCAATGCGACTTAAGCAACGTATGCAGCAGGTACTGGCTTGTTCAGTAGACTCTCCTCAACAGTTCCATTTTGGCTGGAAGCCTTAGCATTGAACGGTTGTGTTGTTAAAGTGCCAAATATGGAACCCTGCACAGACGGTCGGTCAATGCGACTTAAGCAACATATGCGGCAGGTACTGGCTTGTTCAGTAGACTCTGCTCTATAGTTTATTTATTTATTTATTTATTTATTTGATTCATTTATTAACCGCCATTCTCAGCCCTTACGGGCGACTCAT
>NW_026847993.1:1267084-1284942 GCF_025583915.1 Anolis sagrei ordinatus | reverse complement strand
AAAGAAAGTCTTCTTTGCGGTCTTTATTGCCGCGGCATATGCCCTAAGAAAGGACACAAACCGTGCTCGGTTCCATTTGTCTGTGCAGGGTTCCATATTTCGCACTTTAATAACATAACCGTTGAATGCTAAGGCTTTCCACCAAAATGGAACTGTAGATGAGAGTCTACTGAACAAGCCATTGCCTGCCGCATACTTTGCTTAAATTGCATTGACCAACCGTCTGTGCATACTTCCATACTTTGCACTTTAACAACGCAACCGTTCAATGCTAAGGCTTCCAGCCAAAATGGAACTGTAGAGGAGAGTCTACTGAACAAGCCAGTACCTGCCGCATACCAGTACCGCCATCTGTTACGAAGGTGGAGGCATTACTTTTCATTCAACCCTCGTCGGATCGGTTTGCTGCAATTCCTTGGCATCAAAAACCTCAATGTGAAGCCTGAGATTTCTCCCAGAGCCATGAGTTCGGGATTGATGGCACCTCCTTTCCTTTCCTTTCATGTCCTGCTAGTGTTGCCTCAACCAGAACCCCAGTCTGGACAGATATGGACCAAAGCCCCTGCCTTACAACACGGTGTAAGTCTTTCTCACTTTTTGCATTGGGTAGGGCTATCGGTTCCTTGCAAACACTGCCTGGTTCAACCTATCTTGTGTTTTTCTCCTTTCGTTGCAGCAATACCTATAGGAGCTTTGGGTCGGCGCACAGGTGAGTAGTGGGCTTTGATGCCCCCCAAAAAAGTCCCAGAAACAGACCCTAAATTCATTCGTTCACACTCACTTTAAAGCAGTGTTTCTCAACTTTCCTAATGCCATGACCCCTGAACACTAGGGCTGGGCGGTTTCGTTTCATAATTCGTTAAAAAATCATTATTTTTTTTATAACGAAGCGATATTGAACTATTCAGGAGCAACTAAAAAACGAAACGAATTTTTCCAATTCGTTTCGTAATTGTTTCGTTATTGATTCGTTATTGATTCGTAAATGTTTCGTTATTATTTCCGCATGTCTGGTGCAAGTTTTAGGGTTGCTGTTTGTTTTCTCAGTGAAAAAAAATATAATTATCACACCAACAGTCAACAACAGAGGGAGAGGGAAGCTTCTGAAGTTTTTTTAGCGTATTGCGCGATCGCGGCCGCCATTAATGTAATCGATTCGTAATTATTTCGTAATTGTTTCATGATTTCCGAAATTTCGTAAATATCGAACTTTTTTAAAGGAAAATTTCGGAATTCTTTTAAATAACGAAACGCAAAAAAAACCCTAAAAACGAATCGAGTTTAGAAACAATTTTTTCCGTGTTTGGACAGCCCTACTGAACACTATTCCTCATGTTGTGGTTGTCCGAAGTGCGCGCCTTGCCAACAAATGTGAAATTCGAGGTCAACGTAATGCTTTCATGTTGGGGAAATGATCTGATTAAAGTCTGTCCATTGTCAGTGCAATGTTGCTTATATCCTGTTAACTTCTCTAAAATTACCTCGGCTTTTGGGGAAAGCTTCTATCTCAGTGTTTCTCGACCTTCCTAATGCCACGACCCCTTAATACAGTTCCTCATGTTGTGGTGACCCCCAACGATAACATTTTTTTTTTGCTACTTCATAACTGCAATTTTGCTCGTGTTATGAATCATAATTTGGGAGTTGTAGTTGTTGGGATTCATGATTCACCTACAATCAAAGAGTATTCTGAACTCCACTAATGATGGAATTGAACCAAACTTGGCACACAGAATGCCCACGACCAACAGAAAACACTGGGTTTGGTGGGCATTGACCTTGAGTTTGGGAGTTGTAGTTCACCTACAGAGAGCACTATATCTGGACCAAACTTGGCACAAATACTCAGTATGCTAAATTTGAACACTGATGGAGTTTGGGGAAAATAGGCCTTGATATTTGGGAGTTGTAATTTGCTGGGATTTATAGTTCACCTACAATCAAAGAGTATTCTGAACTCCACCAATGATGGAATTGAACCAAACTTGGCACACAGAATGCCCACGACCAACAGAAAACACTGGAAGGGTTTGGTGGGCATTGACCTTGAGTTTGGGAGTTGTAGTTCACCTACAGAGAGCACTATGGACTCAAACAATGATGGAACTTCAATATGCCCAAATGTGAACACTGGTGGAGTTTGGGGAAAATAGGCTTGACATTTGGGAGTTGTAGTTGCTGGGATTTATAGTTCACTACAATCAAAGAGCATTCTGAACCACCAACGATGGAATTGAACCAAACTTGGCACACAGAATGCACACGACCAACAGAAAACACTGGAAGTTGGTGGGCATTGACCTTGAGTTTGGGAGTTGTAGTTCACCTACAGAGAGCACTATATCTGGACCAAACTTGGCACAAATACTCAGTATGCTAAATTTGAACACTGATGGAGTTTGGGGAAAATAGGCCTTGATATTTGGGAGTTGTAATTTGCTGGGATTTATAGTTCACCTACAATCAAAAAGCATTCTGAACCCCACCAATGATAGAATTGGGCCAACTTCCCACACAGAACCCCCATGAATAACAGAAAATACTGTGTTTTCTGATGGTCTTTGGTGACCCCTCTGATACCCCCTCGTGACCCCTAAATACCTCGGCTTTTGGGGAAAGCTTCTAGCTCTTTGGGACTTTGGTTTTGCTCTTGATTTTTTGGGGACTTTGTCATGCTGCCATGGATTCTTGTTTAACCAATGCTAAAGGATTATACTTCATGTTATTTGCCTTTGGATCTTGGAAACTTTGCCTTTGCATTTAAGACTCTATTTGGGCCATTGAACTTTTGCAACTTTACTTCTATGTTTTTGATTTTGCTTTTTTCTTCAATAAACTCCATGACCAACAGAAATACTGTGTTTTCTGATGGTCTTTGGTGACCCCTCTGGCACCCCCTTGGGCACCCCCCAGGAGTCCCGAACCCCAGGTTGAGAAACGGTGCTTTAAAGGGAAATGCTTCCAATATTGATTTAGGATTGTCTGCACGCCCTCATCTTTCTTTGAAAACCCTATCCTAGCTTACCTTACCTTGTTCATGTCCAGCATTTTAAATTTTAATTATTACATTTGGCCCGGCCATAGGTTTTGAATTGCTGTATGTTATTTATTTATGTATTTACTTTGCTTCTATACGGCTGTATCTCAAGCCCGAAGGCGACTCACAGCGGTTCACAAACAGTAAAAACAGTAGAAACAGCAGTGGTTCCATACAACATATAACAATTGACTTAACACATTATCCATAAATTACCAATAAGCAATTACAATGCACAATTATTACAAAAAAAAACCGTACCCAATCTTCTCATCATCCAAGCGTAGTCCAGGTTCGTCGTCCCTTGTTCCATTCCTATGTTCCATTACCAGATTGCACTAAATTACTCAAACGCCTGCACAAACATCCAGGTCTTCACCTTTTTGCGGAATACCATTAGAGATGGTGTTAGTCTAATGTCCGTAGAAAGGGCGTTCCACAGCCGAGGAGCCACCACCGAGAAGGCCCTATCTCTCGTCCCCGCCAGCCGAGCTTGAGAAGCAGGCGGGATCGAGAGCAGGGCCTCCCCGGAAGATCTCAAAGTCCTGGTGGGTTCGTAGGTGGAGACGCGGTCGGATAGGTATCTTGGGCCGGAACCGTTTAAGGCTTTATAGGCCAACGCCAGCACCTTGAATTGGCCGGTAGCAGATCGGTAGCCAGTGGAGTTGGCACAACAGGGGGTTGTATGCTCCCTGCGCTCCGCTCCTGTTAAAATCATGGCTGCCGAGCGTTGGACTAGTTGGAGCTTCCGAGCTGTCTTCAAAGGCAACCCCACGTAGAGAGCATTGCAGTAGTCTAAACGGGATGTAACCAGAGCGTGGACTACCGTGGCCAAGTCAGACTTCCCAAGGTACGGGCGCAGCTGGTGCACAAGCTTTAACTGTGCAAATGCTCCCCTGGTCACCGCCGAAACATGGGGTTCCAGGCTCAGCGATGAGTCCAGGGTCACACCCAAGCTGCGAACCTGCGTCTTCAGGGGGAGTGCGGCCCCATCCAGCACAGGCTGTCACCCTATGCCCTGTTCGGCCTTGTTATTGTTATTGATATTGCTTATTGTGTATTTCTTTTAGTTTTATTTTATTTTATTTAACTGTTTTGTATTGATTATTTGTTATCGCCTTTGTTTATTGATGTGCTGTGGGCTTGGCCTCACGTAAGCCACACCGAGTCCCTTGGGGAAATGGTAACGGGGTACAAATAAAGATTATTATTATTATTATTATTATTCGACCAAAATGTTTTTGGAAAGAGCAAAATCCCAACTAGTGCCATGTTTTTCTACCTGCCCGCATCTTGTGTATGTGTCTGAGGTTCTTTAATCTTGGATGCCTCGGTCTGCACAGGCCAAAGGGTCAGACTGGATGACCTCAAGGGTATGCAAACTGACCAATGCACTCTCTGGGATGGGTCTCGGGGGCACGGTTCTGTCGTGGCTCCGGTCCTTCCTGGAGGGAGGAACCAAGATGGTGAAGCTGGGAGACACCTGCTCAGACCCCTGGCCTTTGACCTGTGGGGTCCCGCAAGGCTCCATTCTGTCCCCCATGCTTTTCAACATCTACATGAAACTGCTGGGAGAGGTCATCCAGAGTTTTGGAGTTGGGTGCCATCTCTACGCAGATGACGCACAACTCTACGACTCATTTCCACCCAATTCCAAGGAGGCCTCTCGGGTGTTGGATGAGTGCCTGGCCGCTGTGTCTATCTGGATGAGGAACAAGCTGAAGATCAATCCCGACAAGACAGAGGTCCTCCTGGTCGATCGTAAACCTGACCGGGGTATAGGGTGGCAACCTGTGCTGGACGGGGTTACACTCCCCCTGAAGCCACCGGTCCGCAGTTTGGGAGTCCTCTTGGATTCATCGCTCACGCTTGAGGCTCAGGCGTCGGTGGTGTCTGGGAGGGCTTTCGCACAATTAAGACTCGTGCGCCAACTGCGACCGTACCTCGCGAAGGCGGATCTGGTTAGGGTGGTCCATGCCTTGGTCACCTCCAGATTGGACTACTGTAATGCGCTCTACGTGGGGCTGCCCTTGAAAATGGCTCGGAAGTTCCAACTGGTCCAACGGGCAGCAGCCAGAATGTTAACTGGTGCTCCTTACAGAGAGAGGTCAACCCTCCTGTTCAAGGAGCTCCACTGGCTGCCGTTTATTTTCCGAGCCCAATTCAAGGTGCAGGTGCTCACCTACAAAGCCCTGAACCGTTTGGGACCATCCTACCTGCGTGACCGCATCTCCATTTATGAACCCACGCGCTCACTTCGTTCATCCGGAGAGGCCCTGCTCGTGATTCCGCCTGCGTCACATGCGCGTCTGGTGGGGACGCGAGACAGGGCCTTTTCCGTGGTGGCCCCCCGACTCTGGAACGCCCTCCCCAAAAATCTTAGACAGGCCCCTACGTTGGCAGTCTTCAGAAAGAACTTGAAGACCTGGCTGTTTTGATGTGCCTTCCCCGAATAGGAAATCTCCAATACCAAGTCCCAGAAGCACTTTATTAGAATTGAGTTTGCTGCACACTGCACTTGCCCTATAAGCCTTACGTATCACCTGTCACATCAGCACTTTGAATCCTGTACCCATTACTCTGGCCCGGCCCAGTTTTATAGTGTCTTGATGTATTGTTGATTGCTTGTTGTTTAATATTGCTTTAATTGTTTTTAATTTGCTTTAGGTGTTGTTTTGTTGTGTTGTGTTGTGTTTTGAGGCCTTGGCCTTTGTAAACCGCATCGACTCCTTTGGGAGATGCTAGTGGGGTACAAATAAAGTAATAATAATAATAATAATAATAATAATAATAATAATAATAATGCTAATAATAATGCTAATAATGTGCCCCCTTTCTTGCTTTCCAGCCGCTCCCATTACCTCCAGCCTTGGCGCTAGGAAGGCACACCGATCCTCTTTGGCCCAGGAGAGCCAGAAAGAAGATGTAAAAGCCGCCCGCTGACCCGGCAAAGGAAGGCCCGCCGAAGGAAGTGTTTCCCGGTTGAAATAAAATCAGAATTAAGTTCTAAGGGAAGCAGCAAAGGGGAAGGCACGGGTGGGTGGGTGGCTTTTCCCCATCTTGGCCTCTCTTTTCTCCCACCTGGCTCCCACTTTTGCATTCAGCTTCAGCATCACAGGTGAGGCTCCTGTCGGCTTCGAGGATGGGTGGCTTCGGGCCTCAGTCCTGCAGTCCTGAAAACCGGGCATTTGCAGGACCGCATATATATTAGGCCTGTGCGGTTTCGTTCGTTAATTCGTTAATAATTCGTTAATTTTACCATTTCCGAAGCGATATCGAAACATATTTCCAAACCCGGAAGGGTTTATAAATATCGAACCAGCAGCCCCCATAGTTTTAACGAGCCTCCGCTCGTTTCGTTAATGGGGTGGAGGCTGCTGGAGTGCTGGTGCCTGGGAGCCAATCCGGCGCTCCCAAGCAGTGCACCATGGGTCCGTGGCTGCCTGTTTTTGATTGGCTGGCGAGCCCTTTCAAAGCGGCTCCGCGCGGCCCGTAGCTTCAAGAGGGCGAGGGAGTTTGCATTGGGTTGGCTTGGCAATGGCTGCCTGCTAGCAACGAACTGGGATTGGATTCATTCCTTGCTGCTGTGAGTGCTGCTTGCTTCATTTGCTGTCTCTTGCCTGTGTTTGGTCCACATTTGGGCCATTTATTGGTTAATTGTCCATTTTAAAATATTTTTAATATTATTTTTAATATTATTTTTAATATTATTTTTAATATTATTTTAATATTATTCTTAAAAAATATTCTAAAAAAGAAAAGACTCTTCTGTTGGTGTGTGCTCTCATTTGCTGTATCCTGCCTGTGTTTGGTCATTTTTTGGTTAATTTTCCATTTTAAAATATTTTTAATATTATTTTAATATTATTTTTAAAAAATAAAAAATATTCTAAAAATTCGTTAATATTTACAAAATTTTGTAAATACCAAAACTTTTTTTGGGAAAGTTTTGTAATTATTTTAAATATCGAAACAAAAAAACACCCCAATTACAAATCGATTTTAGAACCAATTTTTTTCTTGATCAAACAGGCCTAATATCTATACATAAGGGCATCCTCAATCCTGTCCACTTACTTCTCGACACTCTGCAAGAAGCACATTCCAAGAACTGCTGCAAACCAGGTATTTGCAAGACCTTGGGGTCAATCAAGGAAGGCAAGGAGAGGACATTCCTCAGAGTTGCAGGACCACCAAGACCTTTTCAGATGGAGACAAGATGGACATCACATCCTTGCTCATGTTCAGGTGGAATCTCCTTTCCTTTCTTCCTCAGATTCAGGTGGAATCTCCCTTCCTTCAAATCAGCAGTGGAACTCTCTGCCCCGGTGGAGCAAAGTTCTAAGGGAAGCAGCCAAAAATACACAATAAGCGTGGTGGAGGCTCCTTCTTTGGAAGCTTTGAAACAGAGGCTGGATGGCCATCTGTCAGGGGTGCTTTGAGTGCAATCTTCCTGCTTCTTGGCAGAATGGGGTTGGACTGGATGATGGCCCAGGAGGTCTCTTCCCACTCTAGGATTCTATGATTCTATGGTAAGAAAGGAGATTCCATTGAACATTAGGAAGAACTTCCTGACCAAGAGCTGTTCAACAGTGGAACTCTCTGCTTCGGAATCCGGTGGAAGCTCCTTCTTTAGAACTGTAGAATAATAGAGTTGGAAGGGCCATCAAGTCCAACCCCATGATGCCAGGCAGGAAAACCACCATCAAAGCACCCAACAGATGGCCATCCAGCTTCCACTGGACACTGAGGCAGAGAGTTCCACTGCTGAACAGCTCTTCTTACAATGTTCCTAATGTTCAATGGAATCTCTTTCCCTGTCATTGGAACCCATGGCTCCATTGAGTCCCAATTTCCAAGAAAGGAAGCCTCCCTCTTCCTTAGGACAGCCTTTCACAGACGTAAACATGGCTCCTCTCATGCATCCTTCTCTCAACCTTCTCTTCTGTAGGATAGAGACCCAGCTCTTTAAGCCACTCTTCAGAGGGAATAACTAATAATAATAATAATAATAATAATAATAATAATAATAATAATAATATACATCACACAGTCCTAGACACTTGGGAAGCGTCCGACGTGTGATCCAATACAACAGCCAGCAGAGTGTCTGCTGTGGACTCATCTTGTTGTGTTTCTAATAATAACAACAACAACAACATGGTCCTAACAACAACATAGTCCTAGATACTTGGGAACTGTCTGACATGTGAACCAATACAACAGCCAGCGGAGTGTCTGCTGTGGACTCATCTTGTTGTGTTAATAATAATAATAATAATAATAATAATAATAATAATAGCAAGCCAGTCAAGGGGGTCCCAGTGGTGATCGGCACACTGGGTGCAGTACCTAAAGACCTTGGCCTGCACTTAAAAACAATCGGCACCGACAAAATCACCACCTGTCACAGCTGCAAAAGGCCACCTTACTCAGATCTGCATGCATTATTCGCCAAAACATAAACATAAACATTATTCGCCGGAATATAAATACTATAAATAAATAAATAAACATCTCATAGTCCTACCAGCTGTTAGGAATTGTGGGAGTTGAAGTCCAAAACACCTTGAGGACCAAAGTTTGCCCGTGCCTGTTCTAAGAGAAACCATTGACAAGCACCCTTGCTTTTAAGCAGAGGCTAAGTGGCCATCTGTCAGGAGGGTTTTGATTGTGTTTTCCCTGCCTGGCAGAAAGAAAAGGGTTGGGTTGCTGTAGGTTTTTTTGGGCTATATGGCCATGTTCTAGAGGCATTCTCTCCTGACGTTTCGCCTGCATCTATGGCAAGCATCCTCAGAGGTAGTGAGGGTTGGACTAGATGGCCCTTGGGGGTCTCTTATGACTATGATTCTATAACTTGCAAAACATTCTCAAGGAAACAATAAGGGGGGAAAGGAAGTTCAGACACTAAAGAAAGGAAAACAAGCAAGAGTCCTCCCCGTTCCCAAGAAAACTCTCGGATGTGCCGTTTCCATTTCCAAACATCCGGTCCCAGCAAACCGGGAGGAGGCCCGCCCTTCCCTCCGGCCATGCAGCCACCCTCCGGCCTGCAAAACACAGGATTCCCCTTTCAGGACGAAATGCAAAAACAGGAATCCAGCATATGTACGGATGGCTTGGTAATGCATCCAAATGCACCAACCTGTCAAGAGTGAAGAGAGAGGGAGCCAGGAAGACAGTTCCACCTTGTCTCCTGCACTGTGCTAATAATATAATATAATATAATATAATATAATATAATATAATATAATATAATATAATATAATATATTGTATATACATATAATATTGATACTATTATAATGTAAAACAATATAATACGAGTAATAATATTATATTATAATTACTGCTGCTCTGGGCCAGAGTGAAGAGAGAGGGGACCAGGAAGACAGTTCCACCTTGTCTCCTGTGCTATGCTAATAGAATATAATATACTATATATACATATAATATTTATAATATTATAATGTAATGCAATATAATACTACTAATAATAATATTATATAATTACTGCTGCTCTGGGCCAGAGTGAAGAGTGAGGGGGCCAGGAAGACAGTTCCACTTGGTCTCCTGTGCTATGCTAATAATAGAATATAATACACCGTATATACATATAATATTTATAAGATTATAATGTTATGCAATATAATACTACTACTAATAATATTATATTATAATTATTCCTGCTCTGGACCAGAGTGAAGAGAGAGGGGGCCAGGAAGACAGTTCCACCTTGTCTCCTGTGCTATTCTAATAATATAATATACCGTATATACATATAATATTTATGATATTATAATGTAATGCAATATAATACTACTAATAATATTATAATTACTGCTGCTCTGGACCAGAGTGATGAGAGAGGGGGCCAGGAAGACAGTTCCACCTTGTCTCCTGCACTGTGCTAATAATATAATATAATATATTGTATATACATATAATATTGATAATATTATAATGTAATACAATATAATACTACTAATAATATTATATTATAATTACTGCTGCTCTGGGCCAGAGTGAAGAGTGAGGGGGCCAGGAAGAAAGTTCCACCTTGTCTCCTGCGCTGTGCTAATATAATATATTGTATATACATATAATATTGATACTATTATAATGTAATATAATATAATACTACTAATAATATTATAATAACTGCTGCTCTGGACCAGAGTGAAGAGAGAGGGGGCCAGGAAGACAGTTCCACTTTGTCTCCTGTGCTATGCTAATAACAGAATATAATATACCGTATATAATATAATATTTATAATGTAATACAATATAATACTACTAGTATTATTATATTATAATTATTCCTGCTCTGGACCAGAGTGAAAAGAGGGGGGCCAGAAAGACAGTTCCACCTTGTCTCCTGCACTGTGCTAATAATATAATATAATATATTGTATATACAGATAATATTGATACTATTATAATGTAATATAATATAACACTACTAATAATAATATAATTACTGCTGCTCTGGGTCAGAGTGAAGAGAGAGGGGGCCAGGAAGACAGTTCCACCTTGTCTCCTGCACTGTGCTAATAATATATTTTATATACAGATAATATTGATACTATTATAATGTAATACAATATACTACTAATAATATTATATTATAATTACTGCTGTGTATATGTATGTGTATATATATTTGTGTATACGTGTATATATGTGTTGTTTTGCGCATGCGTTGTAACGTATTTTTTGGTTTTTGGCTTTTTAAGTCCCTTCCACTGTATTTTTATGAGTGATGGTCGCTTGTTGGCCTGAGAGGTGTCTTGTGTCCAAATTTGGTGACAATTCATCCAGTGGTTTTTGAGTTATGTTCATCCCACAAACAAACTTTACATTTTTATTTATATAGATACTAGCTGTCTCCTGCCAGGCGTTGCTGTGGCCCAGTCCGTGTATATCTGTTTTGTGTGTGTGTATACATTTGTGTATATGTGTATATATGTGTTTACATGTTTGCATGAGTGTGTGTGTATATATGTGTGTGTGGTTTTGTGCATGCGTTGTAATGTATTTTTTAATTTTTTAGCTTTCAAAGTCCCTTCCGCTGTGCTTTTCAGTGTTTTATGAGTGATGGTCATTCTTTGGCCTGATTGGCATATTGTGTCCAAATTTGGTGTCAATTCCCCCAGTGGTTTTTGCGTTATGTTAATCCCACAAACGAACATTACATTTTTATTTATATAACTAGCCGTCCCCTGCCACGCATTGCTGTGGCCCACATGGGGGTTCTGTGTGGGAGAATTGGGCCAAAGAATTGGTGGGGTTCAGAATGCTCTGTGATTGTAGGTGAACTATAAATCCCAGCAACTACATCTCCCAAATGTCAAGGTCTATTTTCCCCAAACGCCACCAGTGTACACATTTGGTCATATTGAGTCTTTGTGTAGAGTTTGGTCCAGATCCATCGTTGTTTTGAGTCCAGTGCTCTCTGGATGTAGGTGAACTACAACTCCAAAACCAAAGGACACTGCTCACCAAACCCTTCCAGTATTTTTTGTTGTTCATGGGAGAACTGTGTGCCAAGTTTGGTTCAATTCCATCATTGGTGGGGTTCAGAATGCTCTTTGATTGTAGGTGAACTCTAAATCCCAGCAACTACAACTCCCAAATGACAAAATCAATTTTTTGAGTGAAGGACATACATTGGGTTGTTAGGTGTCTTGTGTCCAAATTTGGTGTCAATTCGTCCAGTGGTTTTTGAGTTGTGTTAATCCCACAAACGAACATTACATTTTTATTTATATAGATGGATACTAGCTGTCCCCTGCCACGTGTTGCTGTGGCCCAGTCTGTGTATATGTTTTGTGTGTGTATATATGTGTATATGTGTGAGTTTGCATATATATATGTGTGTGTGTATATTTGTGTATTTATATGTGTACATGCATATTGTGTATATGTGTATATACATTTGTGTATATATGTGTTTGCTTATGTATATATATATATATATATATATATATATATTTATGGGGGTGTATATATGTGTGTGTATGTATTTGGTAATTTGTGTGTTTATATGTGTAAATGCATATTGTGTATATGTGTGTGCTTGTCTATATGCATATTTGTGTGTATATATGTATGTATGTGGATATGTATACGTGTGTGCATGTGTATATGTATATATCTATATGTATGTATGTGTGTATGTTTGCATATATATATATATACATGTATGTATGAACGTGTGCATGTGCATATAACTGTATGTGTGTATGTATATATGGTGTAGTTTTTGGGTTTTTAAGGCTGTTCCGCTGGGGTATTGTATGTTTGTGTGTGTTTATGGGTGATGGACACTCGTTGGCCTGATTGGTGCCTTGTGTCCAAATTTGGTGTCAATTCATCCGATGGTTTTTGTGTTCTGTTAATCCCACAAACGAACGTTACATGTTTATTTATATAGATATATCTATATGGAAGGAATCAAGGGGGGGCCGTCCTTCTGGGCTACACAGGCTTTTAATGAATATTAAACTGCTTTTTTTAAAAAAAGCAATATGAAAAATAATGAAGACAAACTCCATAAAAGTCAGTTCTGTACATCTCGAGGTGCCGTGAAGGGAACCAAGGCCGAGCGAGTCCGAAACAAAAGGCGAGGCGAGGCGCAGCTGCCCACCGGTCGGCCTTCCCGCTCCCTTTGGAGCAGGGCATCACTTGCAGGGTGGATCCTGGCGGGAAAACCTCCACAAACTTTCCAAGGTCACTGTTTCTCCGTCCGATATAGTGTCCGCGGGGCTGTGGCGCTTAAGGGCAGAGACACCGACCCCCAAAAAAGGCATCTGCAGGCGCTTACGGACACATAAGAATCCCAGATGCACGGGCGCACTTGTCACGCTCTCCGTTTGCACGTAAACAAGACCCTTCTTCTAACTGTGTTGCCCAGAAATTACACCGGGAAGCCACTCTATGTTACACTCATGCCCGAAGTCGGCCGTAAATAGAGTAGGGTTGTCCTCCTGCCCCTCTCCACGTGACCTCCTGCCTTGTCTCTTTACTTGAGGCCCAACTGATGCTGGTTTTGAATGACTGAAACCAACGAGACAACCGCCACGTCCCAGAGATGCCAGGCAGAATGGAAAGAGCATGCACCAGCGCCTCAGTGTGTATGTGCAAGGGACCTTTCCTGGGAACCTAGTCCGTCGTTCAACACGATTGTCTTGTTCCGTGGTTTGCAAACCCAACCCTGTTCCCCCTTTTGGCTCCCAAACCACAGAGAGATCCTTTCAGGGATCCCGTCTCTGTCCGACAGACACACTCATGGGCTGGAAAGGATTCAAATGAGACTGGGAAATAGTACAGTGCTTGGGATGTCAAGGCAGGCTGACGAGGAGGGAGGCAAGGAGGGTGCAGTCTGAGCGGCCGGCATGCATGCTCTTTCCTCCCCCCATCCACTCATCTTGCACCCACTCGAAGAGCTTTGGAGCGCGATCTTCCCTCCGCCGTCGATCTAAAGGACGCCTTGCGGTGGGTGACGGCGCTCCCGTGGGCTCAGGGCAGGCACGGGGCCACGGGGTAGGCGGTGGCCTCGGTGGCGGTGTGCGAGCGGCCGGCATGCATGCTTTCCTCCCCCAATCTGCTCGTCTTGCACCCACTCAAAGGGCTTTGGAGCGCGATCTTCCCCCCGCCGTCGACCTAAAGGACGCCTTGAGATGGGTGTCGGCGCTCGCGTGGGCTCAGGGCAGACACGGGGCCACGGGGTAGGCGGCTGCATCGGTGGTGGTGTGCGAGCTTCCGGCATGCATGCTCTTTCCTCCCCCAATCCACTCGTCTTGCACCCACTCAAAGGGCTTTGGAGCGCGATCTTCCCCCTGCCGTCGATCTAAAGGACGCCTTGAGGTGGGTGACGGCGCTCCCGTGGGCTCAGGGCAGGCACGGGGCCACGGGGTAGGCGGCGGCCTCAGTGGCGGTGTGCTGGGCGCTGTGTTCCTGCAGCAGTCCCAAGTCCAGGAAGCGCTCCCCGCACCACATGCACTTGTAGTGCTGCTCGCGGGTGTGGACGCCGTGGTGCTTGTTGAGGTGCTCGCGCTGCTTGAAGGCCTTCTCGCAGGAGGGGCACTTGTAGGGCTTCTCCCCGGTGTGGACCCGCCGGTGGCGCTGCAGGTCCGAGGCGTACTTGAAGCGCTTCTGGCAGTCGGGGCACTTGAGGGGTCGCTCGCGGGCCGGGTCGCAGCGGTGCTGGACGAACTCGGAGGAGGAGAAGAAGCGCCGCTCGCAGAGGGTGCAGCGGAGGGGCTTCTCGGCACAGTGGGAGGTTAGCTGGTGCTTCTGCAGGGCCGAGGCCCGCTTGTAGGCCTTGCTGCAGGCGGCGCACTTGAAGGGCCGCTCGGCACTCTGGACGCAGCGGTGGCGCAGCAGCTCCGAGGACTGGCTGAAGCCCTTCTGGCAGGCGTTGCACTTGAAGAGGTTCTCGATGCCGTGGACGTGCTGGTGGTAGAGCAGGTGGGCCGGCTGCACGAAGCCCTTCTCGCACAGGGAGCACTTGAAGGGCCCCGTCTGCAGCTCCGACTCCCCGGAGGGAGTGGCGGCGGCGGCAGCAGCAGCGGCGATGCCGGCCCCGGCGACGCTGGCCACGCCTCCCATGGCCACCAGGGCTTTGTGGGTGCGGCGGTGGCGCATGAGGGCGTACTGCTGCTTGAAGCTCATCTGGCAGAGGTCGCACTGGAAGGGCCGCTCGGTGCTGTGGGTGCGCTCGTGCTGGCGCAGGTCGGAGGGCCGGCGGAAGGCCTTGGGGCAGGCCCCGCAGCGGAAGGGCCGCTCCCCGCTGGGCGTGCAGGGGTGCTGGAGCAGCTCCGAGGACTCCTTGAAGTGGAGCTCGCAGACGTTGCAGCGGAAGAGGTGGGCCTCGCCCGAGTGGGCGTACATGTGCCGCACCAGGTGGGAGCGGTGCTTGAAGGCCTTCTCGCAGACTGAGCACTTGTAGGGCCGCTCGGCGCTGTGGGTGCGCTTGTGGTGCACCAGGTGGGAGGACTGGCTGAAGCTCTTGTCGCACAGGCTGCACTTGTAGGGCTTCTCCCCGGTGTGCACCCGCTCGTGCCGCGACAGCTCCGAGAGGTGCTTGAAGGGCTTCTGGCAGATGGAGCAGCTGTAGGGCTTCTCGGCCGCGGCAATGGGGCCCCGGTTGAGCGAGGCCGGCTGCTGCGGCGGGGCAGGCTCCTCGGGGGCCGAAGCAGCGGTGGCGGCGGCCGCCTTGTAGGTCTTCTCACAAATGGAGCACTTGACGGCGGTGGCGCCGTTGTGGACGTTGTGGTGCTGGGCCAGGGAGGTGAGCAGGGAGAAGCCCATCTTGCAGACGCCGCAGACGAAGGGCTTCTGCTCCACCTGCAGGCACTGGTGCTCCAGGAGGTCAGTGGCCTGGTGGAAGATCTTCAGGCACTGGGTGCACTGGAAGGAGCGGTCGTGGCCCCCCGCCAGGCACTGGTGCTCCTGCGGGTTGGAGAGGTGCCCCAAATCATGCCCGCAGACCCCGCACTTGGGGGAGGGCTCTCCTCCGCCCGCCGGGAGCGGAGGGTGGTGCTGCAGGCCGCTGGGCTCCGGCTGGAGCAGGATGCCGTAGACGGCACAACCCAGGGCATTCTCTGCTACGGCATTTGAAGGGATCGGGTGCTCCGGCAGGGTGGCCGCCCCGGCATGGTGAGGGGGCGGCTGCGGGGGAGGCTGCTGCTGCTGCGGGGGAGGCTGCTGCGGCGGCGGCTGCGGCCAGCTCTCCGACATGCCGGGGAAGAGGAACCGGGGTTTCCACAACAAGGGCTTCAGCTTCCCAGCGGAGGCAAAGCAATGAGGAGGAGGGAGATCTGGCCGTCCGGTGATCGATCGACGACCCCACGCTCACGGCACCAAGGAGCGCAACTCTTCCCAACACATCAAACAGGGAGTGGTGTTGGTTTGCAGGACATCCCGCACAAACCCAGTCAAGGCCCTTCTTCGCCTCGGTCCACAGCACACATCAAGAGGAACTGCAAGGAAAGGGAGAGAAGTTGGGTGACACCCCTTTGGTGTTAATCAATAATATAATAATAATAATAATCTGATAATACTATAATAGTAATTTCATCTTCAGTCTATTATTATTGTTATTATTATTCTGTCTCAATTTCATTATAAATGGCAGTTCCTAATTGGTTCTGTCATAAAAATTGCCAATAATGAAATAATAATTAAATTTTGAAAGTTTTGTTAGAGTTCTGAAATTTTCACCACCAGAACTTTCGTTTTGTAAGTACTTTAGAACCATTTAGAACCATGGATTGCCCAGGCCTAATGGGCAAATTTCCACCCTCCCTTCAAGTGTTTTGGACTACTACCGGCTGTTAGGAAGTTGGGGGGTTGAAGTCCAAAACATCTGGAGGGCAGAAGTTTGCTAGATTGGCAGAAGCTGGGGCTAACGGCGGGTGCTCACCCCACTCTCCGAATTCGAACCACCGACCTATCAGTCAGCAAGTTCAGAAGCTCAGCATTTAAGACGCTGCACCACCGGGGTCCTATTATTATTATTATTATTATTTTGCTGACACAAAACCACAGTATGTCACAGCAAACGAGATCTAGATCAGCGGTTCTCAACCTGGGGGATGCGACCCCCAAGGGGGTTGTTTAGCCATTTCAGAGGGGTCGCAAGGCCACTTCCTTTGGCCCCGCCCCCCAAGGCTTTGCACAAAGCAAGGCCTCGTGCAAAGCCACCCTTGCCTGCCTTGTGCTCTCACCTGCCAGCAAGGGCGAGAGCCAGGCTAGGGCTCCTTTGCGTGAGGCCTGGTCTCGCGCAAAGCCACTCTCGCCTGCTATGTATTCTCGCCGGCCGGCAAGGGCGAGAGCCAGGTGAGCACTCCACGTGAGGCCTGGCCTCGCGCAAAACCTCCCTTGCCTGCCTCACTCTCAAAAATAATTTTATGGTTGGGGGTCACCACAACATGAGGAACCATATTTAGGGGTCACGATGTTAGAAAAGTTGAGAACCACTGATCTAGATGCTGGATTTCATATCACAAAATCACAAGTCAAAGACTTCCCAAGTGCCTAGGACTGTGCGATGTAGTTTCGAATGATGCACGCAGATCCAAGGAAGGTGGCCTTTTGCAGTTGACAGATTGTGATCGTGGTTGTTGTTATTATTATTATTATTATTATACATTACTATTGTATTATTATACACCATCCCAAGCCCAAGGCAGAGGAGGATCATATTAGTATGATACATTATTATTATTATTATTATTATTACATATTATTCTACATTATATTATTACATTATTATTATTATTATTATTATTATTATTATACTATTGTCACACGCCGTCCCAAACCCAAGGAGGAGGATCGCATTATGATGATATATAATTATTATAATGTTTAATTCCTATTAATTAATCCTGCTGATTACAAGATAAAAATATATAAATTCCTATTAATAATTTTAAAGCCTTGTTTTTCACTGCTTATTCCTCTAAACGTGAATTTTTAGTTGTGTGATGTCAGAAATTGTTGTAATGTTTCATTATTATTTGATGTTGATGTCTAATGTGTTATGACTTCATTTATGGTTTGTTTACGGCCTTGAATGTTTGCCACTGCACGTTGTGAGCGGCCCTGAGTCCCAATTGTGGAGTTAGAGCAGGATAGAAATGAAGTTTATTATTATTATTATTATTATTATTATTATTATTATTATTATTATTATTATCATCATCAACATTATCATAAGTTTTTTTATCATCATTGTTATCATAACCACAACCATTGTCTTGTGGGGTTCCTCAGGGCTCAATATTGTCTCCCATGTTGTTTAACATCTACATGAA
>NW_026847993.1:1239525-1266984 GCF_025583915.1 Anolis sagrei ordinatus | reverse complement strand
ATGATCCTCCTCCTCTGCCTTGGGCCAGTGTATAATAATATAATGGTAATGTATCATAATAATATAATAATTAATAATAATAATAATAATATAATAATAATTTATAATAATAATAATGTATCATAATAATATTATCCTCTTTCTTCTCCTTGGGCTTGGGCTGGTGTATAATAATATAATAGTAATGTATCATAATAATAATTTATAATAATAATAATAACAATAATGTATCATATTAATGTGATCCTTCTCCTCTGCCTTGGACTTGGGATGGTTTATAATAATACAATTGTAATGTATTATAATAATATAATAATAATTATTATTATTATTAATAATAATAATGTATCATAATAATGTATCACAATAATATCATCCTCCTTGGGCCTGGGATGGTATATAATAATAATAGTAATAATAATAATGTATCATAATAAGAAGAATGCAATAATAATAATAATAAATGTATCATAATAAAATGCAATAATAATGTAATAATAATAAAATAAAGTAACAATGTATAATAATAATAATGTAACAATAATAATGTATCATTAATGTATCACAATGATATCATCCTCCTTGGGCTTGGGATGGTGTATAATAATAATAATAATAATAATAATAATAATGTATCATAAGAAGAATGCAATAATAATAAATGTACAATCATAAAATGTATAATAATGAAATGCAATAATAATATAATAATAATAAAATACAATAACAATGTATTATAACAATGTAACAATATCAATGTATCATATTAATGTATCACAATAATATCATCCTCCTCCTTGGGCTTGGGATGGTGTATAATAATAATAATACTAATAATGTATCTAATAAGAAGAATGCAATACTAATAATGTATCATAATAAAATGCAATAATAATCAATGTATAATAATAAAATGCAATAATAACGTAATAATAATAAAATATAATGGATTTATATTTTAATATAAATTTATAATAATAATAGTAATAATAATAATAATAATAATAATAATAATAATAATAGTAATAATAATGTATCATAATAATATCATCCTCTTTCTTCTCCTTGGGCTTAGGATGGTGTACTATAATAATAATAATAATTATTATTATTATATCTAATTATAATGGAATAATAGTATAATCATAACAATATCATAATAATGTATCATAATAATATTATCCTCTTTCTTCTTGGGTTTGGGATGGTGTACTATAATAATAATAATAATAATAATAATAATAATAATAATAATAAATTGTCGAAGGCTTTCATGGCCGGAATCACTGAGTTGTTGTAGGTTTTTTTGGGCGATATCGCCTCTAGAACATGGCCATATAGCCCGAAAAAACCTACAACAACCCAATAATAATAATGATAATAATAATAATATATCTAATTATAATGGAATAATAATATATTATAATAATGTATCATAATAATATCATCCTCTTTCTTCTCCTTGGGCTTGGGATGGTGTATTATATTATTATTATATCTAATTACAATGGAATAATATAATAATATTATAATAATGTATCATGATAATATCATCTTTCTTCTAATTGGGCTTGGGTTGGTGTACAATAATAATAATAATAATGTTATTATTATTATATCTAATTATAATGGAATAATATTATAATAATATTATAATGTATCATAATAATATCATCCTCTTTCTTCTCTTTGGGCTTGGGATGGTGTACAATAATAATAATGATATATTATTATTATTATATCTAATTATATCTAATTATAATGGAATAATAATATTATAATATAATAATAATGTATCATAATAATATGATCCTCCTTCTCCATTTATTATTATTGTTATTATTATATCTAATTTTAATGGAGTAATAATATTATAATAATGTATCATAATATCATCCTCTTTCTTCTCCTTGGGCTTGGGATGGTGTAGTATAATAATAATAATGAGGTCACGAAGAGTCGGAAACGACTGAACGAATGAACAACAACATCATAATAATATCTTATTACTTCTTGGGCTTGGGATATACAATAATAATAATAATAATATAATAATAATAATGTCTCACAATATTATCATACACTTTCTTCTCCTTGGGCTTGGGATGGTGTACTATAATAATAATAATAATAATAAATTATTATATCTAATTATAATGGAATAATAATAATAATGTATCATAATAATATGATCCTCCTCCTTCTCCATTTATTATTGTTATTATTATATCTAATTTTAATAGAGTAATAATAATATCATAATAATGTATCATAACAATATCATCCTCTTCCTTCTCCTTGGGCTTGGGATGGTGTACTATAATAATAATAATATACTATTATTATATCTAATTATAATGGAATAATAATAATAATAATGTATCATAATAATATCCTCTTTCTTCTCCTTGGGCTTGGGATGTACAATAATAATAATAATGTCTGTTTATAATGGAATAATAATATAATATAATAATAATATTATACTAATGTGTCATAATAATATGATCCTCCTTCTCCATTTATTGTTATTATTATATCAAATTTTAATGGAGTAATAATAATATTATAATAATAATGTATCACATTATTATCATACTTTTTCTTCTCCTTGGGCTTGGGATGGTGTACTATAATAATAATAATAATAAATTATTATTATTATATCTAATTATAATGGAATAATAATAATAATGTATCATAATAATATCCTCTTTCTTCTCCTTGGGATGTATAATAATAATAATAATAATAATAATAATATGTCTGTTTATAATGGAATAATAATATAATATAATATAATAATAATATTATAATAATGTGTCATAATAATATGATCTTCCTTCTCCATTTATTATTGTTATTATTATATCTAATTTTAATGGAGTAGTAATAATATTATAATAATGTATCACAATATTATCATACACTTTCTTCTCCTTGGACTTGGGATGGTGTACTATAATAATAATAATATATTATTATTATATCTAATTATAATGGAATAATAATAATAATGTATCATAATAATATCCTTTTTCTTCTCTTTGGGCTTGGGATGGAGTACAATAATAATAATATATAATGGGATGGTGTACAATAATAATAATAATAAATTATTATTATTATTATATCTAATTATAATGGAATAATATTATAATAATATTATAATAATGTATCATAATAACATGATCCTCCTCCTTCTTCTTGGGCTTTGGAAGGTGTATAATAATAATAATAATAATAATAATAATAATTTATTATAACTAATTTTAAAGGAATGGTGTATAATAATAATAATAATAATTTGTTATTATTATTATATCTAATTATAATGGAATAATAAAAATATAATATTATAATATTATAATAATGCCTCATAATAATTTAATCCTCCTCCTCCTCGGCCTTGGAATGGTGTATTATAATAATAATAATAATAATAATAATAATAATAATATAATTATGTCTGATAGAACCAATTAGGAAATACTAAATTTGATCCCCCAGGGACAGAAATCACAAGGTTTGTTACTGTTGTGGTCCCCTCGCCTCTCTTTGAGGCCTAGAACCCCGAGTGAAGGGGGCAGCAGGCCCCAAACCCACTCAGGAGTCGCTAACCCGCGTCACGTCGGGATCCAACCCGTGTATTCCCTCCCAGGCCTGGCTTGGAAAGGAATTGAGGCCTCCTTTGCCTGACTAGGCCCCGAAGGAAGGGAGGAGAGAAGGGAAGAAAGAGGGAATCCTTTCCCGGAGGAAAGCCCACCTTGACCGGTTGCGGCCTAGTCGCCTCCGCCGATCCCCGGCCTCGCGTGGCAGCCTCGCCGGGCCCGGAGCAGGGAAAGCGGGGAAGAGGGAGAGAGAGGGGGGCCTTTCTTCACCTACGGCGCCCGAGAAGCGAAGCTCTGGCCGAGGGCGGAGGAGGAGGGAGGGAGGGAGGGAGGGGGGAAAGGGGCGGAGCGCGCCACGCCCCCTCTCGGCCGCCAGGGGAACTGCACCGCACGGCGGCCGTTTCCGCCTTCCTTTTCGCCCTGACTACAACTCCCGGCATGCCCCACGACAGCCCTCCAGGATAAGGGATGCCGGGAAATGTAGTCTGAAAGGGGAAAAAGGGAATTATCCACCATTCCCATTCGAATATGTCTATTGTAAACCTCTCCCAGCCTTAGGGGAGTGGCAATATATAAAACTGATTAATAAATATGATTAATAATTATAGCATTAGGTTTCCTGAGGCCTTGCAAAACTGCAACTCCCATATTTCCCTATAGCATTGAGTTGGGGAGGACTTTGCAAAACTACAACTTCCATATTTCCCTATAGCATTGAGTTGGGGAGGACTTTGCAAAACTACAACTTCCATATTTCCCTATAGCATTGAGTTGGGGAGGACTTTGCAAAACTACAACTTCCATATTTCTATAGCATTGAGTTTCCTGAGGCCTTGTAAAACTACAACTCACGTGTTTCTATAGCCATAAGTTTGGAGTGGCCTTGCAAAACTAGGACTTCCATTATTCCATAGCATTGAGTTCCTGAGGCCTTGCAAAACTACAATTCCCATGTTTCTCAAATTTCCTGAGGCCTTGCAAAACTGCAATTCCCATGTTTTATAGCATTGTGTTTCCTGAGGCCTTGCAAAACTACAACTCACATGTTTCTATAGCCATAAGTTTGGAGTGGTCATGCAAAACTAGGACTTCCATGATTCCATAGCATTGAGCTTACTGAGGCCTTGCAAAACTACAATTTCCATGACTCTCAATAGCATTTCCTGAGGCCTTGCAAAACTGCAATTCCCATGTTTTATAGCATTGTGTTTCCTGAGGCCTTGTAAAACTACAACTCACGTGTTTCTATAGCCATAAGTTTGGAGTGGCCATGCAAAACTAGGACTTCCATGATTCCATAGCATTGAGCTTACTGAGGCCTTGCAAAACTACAATTTCCATGACTCTCAATAGCATTGAGTTCCTGAGGCCTTGCAAAACTATAATTCCCATGTTTATAGCATTGAGTTTCCTGAGGCCTTGTAAAACTACAACTCACGTGTTTCTATAGCCATAAGTTTGGAGTGGCCTTGCAAAACTAGGACTTCCATTATTCCATAGCATTGAGTTCCTGAGGCCTTGCAAAACTACAATTCCCAAGTTTCTCAAATTTCCTGAGGCCTTGCAAAACTGCAGTTCCCATGTTTTATAGCATTGTGTTTCCTGAGGCCTTGCAAAACTACAACTCACATGTTTCTATAGCCATAAGTTTGGAGTGGCCTTGCAAAACTAGGACTTCCATTATTCCATAGCATTGAGTTCCTGAGGCCTTGCAAAACTACAATTCCCATGTTTCTCAAATTTCCTGAGGCCTTGCAAAACTGCAATTCCCATGTTTTATAGCATTGTGTTTCCTGAGGCCTTGCAAAACTACAACTCACATGTTTCTATAGCCATAAGTCTGGAGTGGCCATGCAAAACTAGGACTTCCATGATTCCATAGCATTGAGCTTACTGAGGCCTTGCAAAACTACAATTTCCATGACTCTCAATAGCATTGAGTTCCTGAGGCCTTGCAAAACTATAATTCCCATGTTTATAGCATTGAGTTTCCTGAGGCCTTGCAAAATTACTGAGGCAAAATACTGAGGCAAAATTCCTGAGGCAAAATTACAATTTCCATGTTTCTCTATAGCAATGGTTCTCAACCTTCCTCATGCTGTGACCCCTTAATACAATTCCACATGTTATGGTGACCCCCAATCATTGAATTATTTTTGTTGCTACTTCACAACTGTAATTTTGCTACTGTTATGAATTGTAATGTAAATATCTGATATGCAGGATGTATTTTCATTCACTGACCAAATTTGGCACAAATACCCAATACACCCAAATTTGAATACTGGTGGGGTTGGGGGGGGGGGATTGATTTTGTCATTTGGGAATTGTAGTTGCTGGGATTTATAGTTCACCTGCAAACAAAGCGCATTCTGAACTCCACCAACGATGGAATTGGGACAAACATGGCACACAAAACTCCCATGACCAACAGAAATACTGGAGGGGTTTGGTGGGCATTGACCTTGAATTTTGAAGTTGTAGTTCATCTACATCCAGAGACCATTGTGGACTCAAACTATGATGGATCTGCACTAAACTTGGCACGGATACTCAATATGCCCAAATGTGAGTTTGGGGAAAATAGTCCTTGATATTTTGGGAGTTGTAGTTGCTGGGATTTATAGTTCACCTACAATCAAAGAGCATTCTGAACCCCACCAATGATAGAATTGGCCAAACTTCCCAACTAGAACCCCCATGACCAACAGAAAGTACTGTGTTTTCCGATTGTCCTTAGTGACCCCTCTGACACTCCCTCGTGACCCCTCCAGGGGTCCCGACCCCCAGGTTGAGAACCACTGCTCTATAGCATTGAGTTCCCGAGGCCTTGCAAAACTATAATTCCCATATTTATAGCATTGAGTTTCCTGAGGCCTTGCAAAACTACAACTCACATGTTTCTATAGCCATGAGTTTGGGGAGGCCTTGCAAAACTACGACTTCCAAGGTTCCTTAGCCTCTTGACCATCCTTCACACCTTTGTGGCGTACTTAACAAGGTTTTTATATCAAACCTGTAAAAACAACACGTAAGCAACTTCTGATTGGTTGTTTTGTTTCTACCATTACAGCACATTCATGTTTCTGTTGAATGTGTGACCCTGAGCTGTAATTTTACCTATCTGTAAGCTTGCTTATCCAAGGCAGAAAGAATTTGTGGGAGTAGATCTGCTTGTGTGGAACACAGGCAATTGTTTTTTCCTATCAGCTGGAGCTGTTGGCAAGCAAAAGCTCTCTCAATAGACAGGGATTCTGGGACTTGTAATAATTGGAAATTTATTTTTCTTAATCACGTTCCTATACTATGATTCTATTTGCACAGCTAAAGCTTGTGCGCCAGCTGCGCCCGTACCTTGGGAAGTCTGACTTGGCCACGGTAGTCCACGCTCTGGTTACATCCCGTTTAGACTACTGCAACGCTCTCTACGTGGGGTTGCCTTTGAAGACAGCTCGGAAGCTCCAACTAGTCCAACGCTCGGCAGCCATGATTTTAACAGGGAGCATACAACCCCCCTGTTGCGCCAACTCCACTGGCTACCGATCTGCTACCGGGCTGAATTCAAAGTGCTGGCGTTGGCCTTTAAAGCCCTAAACGGTTCCGGCCCAAGCTACCTATCTGACCGCATCTCTGCCTATGAACCCACCAGGACTTTGAGATCTTCTGGGGAGACCCTGCTCTCGATCCCGCCTGCTTCTCAAGCTCGGCTGGCGGGGACGAGAGATAGGGCCTTCTCGGTGGTGGCTCCTCGGCTGTGGAACGCCCTTCCTACGGACATTAGACTAGCACCATCTCTAATGGTATTCCGCAAAAAGGTGAAGACCTGGATGTTTGTGCAGGCGTTTGAGTAATTTAGTGCAATCTGGTAATGGAACATAGGAATGGAACAATGGACAACGAACCTGGACTACGCTGGGATGATGAGAAGATTGGGTACGGTTGTTTTTTGTAATAATTGTGCATTGTAATTGCTTATTGGTAATTTATGGATAATGTGTTAAGTCAATTGTTATATGTTGTATGGAACCACTGCTGTTTCTACTGTTTTTACTGTTTGTGAACCGCTGTGAGTCGCCTTCGGGCTTGAGATACAGCGGTATAGAAGCAAAGTCAATAAATAAATAAATAAATTTGTGGGAGTATATCTGCTTGTGTGGAACACAGGCAATTATTTTTTTCCTATCAGCTGGAGCTGTTGGCAAGCAAAAGCTCTCTCAATAGAAGGGATTCTGGGACTTGTAATAATTGGAAATTTATTTTTCTTAATCACGTTCCTATACTATGATTCGATAGCACCTCCTTTCCTCATTTGGGAGGCAATATAACCGTGGAGGCCGTGACAGACTTTGTATTTCTAGGTGCAAAGATTACTGCAGATGCAGACTGTAGCCAGGAAATCAGAAGACGCTTACTTCTTGGGAGGAGAGCAATGTCCAGTCTCGATAAAATAGTGAAGAGTAGAGACATCAGACTGGCAACAAAGATCCGCCTAGTCAAAGCCATGGTATTCCCTGTAGTCACCTACGGATGTGAGAGCTGGACCTTCGGGAAGGCTGAGCAAAGGAAGAGAGATGCTTTTGAGCTGTGGTGTTGGAGGAAAGTTCTGAGAGTGCCTTGGACTGCGAGAAGATCCAACCAGTCCATCCTCCAGGAAAGAAAGCCCGACTGCTCACTGGAGGGAAAGATACTAGAGACAAAGTTGAAGTCCTTTGGCCACATCATGAGGAGACAGGAAAGCCTAGAGAAGACAATTATGCTGGGGAAAGTGGAAGGCAAAAGGAAGAGGGGCCGACCAAGGGCAAGATGGATGGATGGCATCCTTGAAGTGACTGGACTGACCTTGAGGGAGCTGGGTGTGGTAACGGCCGACAGGGAGCTCTGGCGTAGGCTGGTCCATGAGGTCACGAAGAGTCGGAGACGACTGAACGAATGAACAACAACAACATAACATAGAGGTGCAGTTTCCCACTCTGTCCACAGGATGGCAGCAGAGAGGCGGCTCCACGGCTCAAGGGCGCACTTTTCCATTTGGCCACTTGATGGCAGCAAAGGGCTGCGATTCAGAATCTCAAGGCAAGTGCAATCTTCTTATATCCACAAGAGGGCGGCAGAGGGAATGGCCATTAGGGCTTAACCTGCAAGATCATTGATCTATTCCTATTAATAGTAATATTAGTAATATTAATATTATTAATAATATAATATAATATAGCAACAGTTGTAGTTTTGCCTTTCTCTCCCACTGCCCAAGGTTGCACAGCAAACAAAATCTATATGCTGGATTTCGTATTATTATTATTATTATTATTAGAAACAAAACAAGATTATTATTATATTTTAAACACAACAAGTATTATTACATTTTCGTATTATTATTATTATTATTATTATTATTATTATTATTATTATTATTTGAAACACAACAAGATGAATCCACAACAGACAAGATCACACTGCTGGCTTTTGTATTATTGTTGTTATTATTATTATTATTATTATTTGAAACACAACAAGATTATTATAATATTTTAAACACAACAAATATTATATTTTATTATTATTAGTATTATTTGAAACACAACAAGATTATTATTATATTTTAAACCCAAGTATTATTATACTTTTGCATTATTATTGTTGTTGTTATTATTTGAAACACAAGATGAGTCCGCAGCACACAAGATAACTCTGCTCCCTGTTGTATTATCATTATTATTATTATTATTAGAAACAAAACAAGATTATTATTATATTTGAAACACAAAAAGTATTATTATATTTACGTATTATTATTATTATTATTATTTGAAACACAACAAGATGAGTCCACAGCAGACAAGATCACTCGGCTTGCTGTTGTATTATTATTATTATTATTATTTGAAACACAAGATTATTATTATATTTTAAACACAACAAATATTATTATATTTTATTATTATTATTTCAAACATAAGATTATTATTATATTTTAAACACAACAATTATTATTATTATTATTATTATTATTATTATTATTAGAAACACAACCAGATGAGTCCACAACACACAAGATCATTCTGCTGGTTGTATTATTATTATTATTATTATTATTATTATTAGAAACACAAGTATTATATTTTCCTATTACTATTATTATTATTATTTGAAACATAACAAGATGAGTCCACAACAACAGACAAGATCACTCTGCTCACTGTTGTATTATTACTATTATTATTATTATTATTACTATTATTATTATTATTATTACTATTATTATTATTATTATTATTATTATTATTATTATTATTATTATTATTATTACTATTATTAGACAGACAAAGCTTTAGTTCAGGTAGTATTTCATATCTGCCTGGGATCCAAGTTTTAGTTCCACAGAATACTGGGAGTTATAGTTCAGCAGAGGAGGTGAAAGGCCTCTCAAAACTACAACTCTCAGGATATTATTATTATTAGAAGTAGTATTATTAGTATTATTAGTATTATTAGTATTGCTATTAATGGCCATGGCTCAATGAGAGATCAAGGTGGGCATTCCCTCTGCTGCCCTCTTGCGGACACAGGAATATCGCCCTTGCCTTGAGATTCTAAACTGCTGCCCTCTGCTGCCATCCAGTGGCCAAACGGGGAAGCACAGTGTTTAGGAAGACCGGCTCTGATGGGCCAAGGCAGGGCTGGAATCGTCCAATGAGGCGGCGCCGCTACTGGTGACGTCACGAATTCGTCTCGGCGGTTGTGCGCAGGCGCAGGTTTGCGGCCTAGTTAGCGGAAGTCGACCACGGCCTTTCCTGAGCGGCGGATCCGGCCATGAGCGGCGCGGCGCTGGTCGGGTACAGCAGCTCCGGCTCGGAGGGCGAAGAGCAGGAGGAGGAGGGAGTGGAAAGCTCTTCCAGGTGGGGAGGGGGATCCTGTTGCCTATAATATATTGTGTATTGTACTGTATTATATATATAATCCATATATACACATATATAACATATATATAATATATATATTATTATTATATACACACACACACACATATACACACATAATAAATATTATATATATATATATATATATATATATATATATATACACACATAATATATGTATAATAAGATCCTATTGCCTATAATATATTGTGTATTGTACTGTATTATATATATAATCCATATATATACATATATAGACATTATATATATATATATATATATATATACACACACACACACACACACACACACATATACACACATAATAAATATTATATATATATATATATATATATATATACACACATAATATATGTATAATAAGATCCTATTGCCTATAATCTATTGTGTATTGTACTGTATTAAATATATAATCCATATATATATAGACATATATAGACATTATATATATATATATACATACATACATATACACACATAATAAATATTATATATATATATATATATATACACACACATAATATATGTATAATAAGATCCTATTGCCTATAATATATTGTGTATTGTACTGTATTAAATATATAATCCATATATATACATATATAGACATTATATATATATATATACATACATATACACACATAATAAATATTATATATATATATATATACACACATATAATATATGTATAATAAGATCCTATTGCCTATAATATATTGTGTATTATATTGTTATATATTATTTTATTATTCTTTATTATTAACAATAATACATACATATATATATATATAATTCATATATATATATACATACATACATAATAAATATAATATGTATATATACATAATATATGTATATAAATTATTTATAATATTTATTATATTTATATTATTATATATTATATTATATATATATTATTATATTATATATATTATATTATATATTATTATATTATATTATTATAATATTATTATTATATTATATTATTGTATATTATATTATTATATATTATATTATATTATTATAATATTATTATATTTATTATTATATTATATATATAATATAATAATATAATATGTATATATACATAATATATGTGTAATAAGATCCTATTGCCTTTAATGTATTGTGTATTATATTGTAATATATATATATATATATATATATATAATTCATATATATATATATATATACACACACATATAATAAATATAATATATATTATTTTAAATATATATGTATATACGTAATATATGTATAATATAGCTATATGTATACATATATGTATTATTATATCTACCCTAAATATATAACAATATATAATATATTATATTGTAGATAACATATACATAGGTAAAGGGAAAGGTAGTCCCCTGACATTAAGTCCAGTCATGTCTGACTCTGGGGTGTGGTGCTCATCTCCATTTCTAAGCCGAAGAGCCAGCGTTGTCCGTAGACACCTCCAAGGTCATGTGGCCGGCATGACTGCATGGAGCGCCGTTACCTTCCCGCCGGAGCGGTACCTATTGATCTACTCACATTTGCATGTTTTCGAACTGCTAGGTTGGCAGAAGCTAGGGCTGACAGCGGAAGCTCACGCCGCTCCCCGGAATCGAACCTGCGACCTTTCGATCAACAAGCTCAGCAGCTCAGTGCTTTAACCCACTGCGCCACCGGGGGCTCCCAATATATACATACACACATAATAATATATATTACATTATATATGTATATACATAATATATGGATAATAGTTGTTTAGTTGTTTATTTGCTTTATTCTGTTTTTAATTGTTTGATTTGCCTAGTTTGTATTGCTATGTTGTGTGTTGAGGCCTCGGCCTGTGTAATCCTTCGGGAGATGCTAGCGGGGTACAAATAAAGTTTAATAATAATAATTAATAATAATATAGGTTTATGTACACTATGTTATACATATATGTATTATTATATCTACTACATATAACAAAATAGTAATTATGTAAAATATGTATATTATAGATATGTATTATATCTATTATAAAGTATGTAATGTATAACACATATGCATTATAATATATATATAATTGATATATATATTGTTTTAAAATATATATTATGTGTTATGTGTGTGTGTGTGTGTGTATATATATATATAATATTCATAATTATGTGTGTGCATTTAGTATATATACATTGTTTATAGTGATATATTATAAAGCAATGGTGTTTCCCTGGTGGTTGCCAAAGAGGACTATGTGATCAGGCCGTGGTAGTTGACCTCTCGGATGTCTTGTTCTGCCTTGCAGTGCCCCGGCCCCTCGGCTCCACGTGCCGGAGAGTGTCCTGCGCATGTTCAAGGAGCAGGAGGAGCAGGAGGCGCCGCTGGACGAGAGTGAGAAGCACGGAGGGCGCCTGCGCACCTTCCCCCACGAACGGGGCAACTGGGCAACGCACATCTATGTGCCCTGTGAGTATGTCCTGCCCTTTAGCCCCTTTTTCCCAGTTGTTCAAGTGGGGCTCCACCCTAGAGTTAGACTTGTGAGTGGCGTCCAACTCCAGTAGGTTGAGTTAGTTCTGGGGGTACTTTGTGCCAAGCTTGGTCCTGGTCCATCATTGGTGGAGGTTACAGTTTCTCTGGTTGGGTGAACTACAACTCCCACTTTGGTGAGTCACTCCTCCCAAATTCCTCCAGTAGGTTGAGTTAGTCCTGGGGGTTCTTTGTGCCAAGCTTGGTCCTGGTCCATCGTCGGTGGAGGTCACATTTTCTCTGGTTGGTTGAACTACAACTCCCAGAAAGGTTATGAGTGAACTACAGCTCCCACTTTAGTGAGTCACTCCCCTCAAACCCCTCCAGTAGGTTGAGTAAGTCATTGGGGTTCTTTGTGCCAAGTTTGGTCCAGGTCCATCATCAGTGGAGGTCACAGTTTCTCTGGTTGGGTGAACTGCAACTCCCACTTTGGTGAGTCACTCCCCTCAAACCCCTCCAGTAGGTTGAGTTAGTCCTGGGGGTTCTTTGTGCCAAGTTTGGTCCTGGTCCATCATCGGTGGAGGTCACAGTTTCTCTGGTTGGGTGCACTACAACTCCCAGAAAGGAAGGTTAGTTTCCCCCAAACCTGTCCAGTCATCAAACTTCGGCATATTCAGGTCTGTGTGCCAAGTGTGGTCCATCGGTGTGTGGGTTCACAGTGCTCTCTGGGTGTAGGAGAACTACAACTCCCCCAAATCAAGGTGAATTTTCCCCAAAGACCTCTACTGGAGAGAGTCAGAAACACTGGGATGTCTGTGGTGGAGGAAACACATGAAATCTAAGATGAAATGGTCCCTGTTGTTGTGACTCAGCAGCTTGACTCTGAGTCTGAAGCTGAGCCCTGTGGGTCTTGTGAGCCACAGGGCTCACAAGAGTTCCCTGATGAGGAGAAGGATGGGTTACAGATTTCTGTTCATGTCTCAGACTGCAGAAGGGGAAACAGCAAGTCAGTTCTCAGGGGAAAAGAATGTCAGTGAGACTGATAACGAGAGTGAATTCCCACACGGACAGGTGGAGATGTCTTTGCCTCCTTTGCCTTCCCATGGTGATTCAGCTGGTAAACCAAGATAAGGGGTTAGAGAGCCTTGAAGATAATGAATTAATGAGCAGGCAAGATCTCCTGCCATTAAGGGTCTGGAGAAGTTCTCGCTTAGCTAGTAAGCGAGAGGCCAAGTCGGCCAAGGGTCATTGCAATGCGTTCATGTCTGCAAAGGGTATTTATATTTAGCCTTCTGGTTGACAAACAGGCGTTGTCAGTTCAATGTGGCTCTTTCCATGCAAACTTCTATGGATTAACCTTGGCTTTAAGCAGCACACTTCTGGCTTCCTGATTCTGGGATTTTGGGTCTTGTGTTCAACCGTTTTACCATGGACTCTTGTTTGACCATTGCTGAAAGGATTATTTATTGTGGGTCATCCGTGGGCTGACGCGTGGGTCTTCCTTCCTCCCGCTTTCCCCTCCAGACGCAGCCGAAGAAGACTTCCAGGGCCTTTTGCAGGCGCTCCTCTCTTGCGCCCGGATCCACGTGCCCTCGCTGAGCCCGCTCCCCGAATTCCACATCAGCCTCTCGCAGGTGGTGGTCCTGCGCTACCACTGGATCGCCCCTTTCGTCCAGTCTCTTAAGGAGCGCCTGCGGTCAGCCTCCAGGTCAGGCCACGCATTTGGAGCACCTGACATAACAGTTTTAGTGATTTGAAGCTGTTTGGTTGTCATGTGCAATCCTGTTTTCATGTTTGTACATTCACATTATTATTATTATTATTATTATTATTATTATTATTATTATATTCATTTATTGATACCCTGCTTTATCTCTCCTTCAGGAGACTCAAAGCAGCTCAACGTAAAAATATCAACATACAATATTATTATTGTATTTATTTATACTCCACTTTATGTCTCCAGAAGGAGACTCAAAGCAGCTATGCATCTATTATTATTATTATTATTATTATTATTATTATTATTATATTTATTTATACTCTACTTTATCCCTCCCGAAGAAGACTCTAAGCAGCTATGCATCTATTATTGTTGTTGTTGTTGTTGTTATATTTATTTATATGCCACTTTATCTCTCCCAAAGGAGACGCAAAGCAGCTATGCATCTATTATTATTACTAATTATTTTACTAATTATTATTACTTTATTAATACCCTGCTTTATCTCTCCTGCAGGAGACTCAAAGCAGCTTAACATAAAATTATCAACATACAATATTATTATTATTATTGTTATTATTGTATTTATTTATGCTCCACTTTATTTCTCCCAAAGGAGACTCAAAGCGGCTATGCATCTATTATTATTATTACTAATTACTTTACTAATTATTATTATTATATTTATTTAGCTATGCATCTATTATTGTTGTTGTTGTTGTTGTTGTTATATTTATTTATACTCCACTTTATCTCTCCTGAAGGAGACTCAAAGCAGCTATGCATCTATTATTATCATTATTATTATTATATTTAGCTATGTTCCTATTGTTGTTGTTGTTGTTATATTTATTTATACTCCACTTTATCTCTCCCGAAGGAGACTCAAAGCAGCTATGCATCTATTATTATTATTATTATTATTATTATTATTATTATTATTATATTTAGCCATGCTCCTATTGTTGTTGTTGTTGTTGTTATATTTATTTATACTCCACTTTATCTCTCCCGAAGGAGACTCAAAGCAGCTATGCATCTATTATTATTATTATTATTATTATTATTATTATTATTATATTTAGCTATGCTCCTATTGTTGTTGTTGTTGTTGTTGTTATATTTATTTATACTCCACTTTATCTCTCCCGAAGGAGACTCAAAGCAGCTATGCATCTATTATTATTATTATTATTATTATTATTATTATTATATTTAGCTATGCTCCTATTGTTGTTGTTGTTGTTGTTGTTATATTTATTTATACTCCACTTTATCTCTCCCGAAGGAGACTCAAAGCAGCTATGCATCTATTATTATTATTATTATTATTATTATTATTATTATTATATTTAGCTATGCTCCTATTGTTGTTGTTGTTGTTGTTGTTATATTTATTTATACTCCACTTTATCTCTCCTGAAGGAGACTCAAAGCAGCTATGCATCTATTATTATTACTATTATAGTAATTATTATTATTTTATTTGTACTCCACTTTATCTCTCCCGAAGGGGACTCAAAGCAGCTATGCATCTATTATTATTATTATTATTATTATTATTATTATTATTATATTAGTATTATTATTTGTACTCCACTTTATCTCTTCCGAAGGAGACTCAAAGCATCTATTATTATTATTATATTAGTATTAGTATTATTATTTGTACTCCACTTTATCTCTCCCGAAGGAGACTCAAAGCAGCTATGTATTATTATTATTATTATTATTATTATTATTATTATTATTATTTAGCTATGCATCTATTATTATTATTATTATTATTATTATTATTATTTTATTAATACCCTGCTTTATCTCTCCTGCAGGAGACTCAATGCGGCTTAACATAAAAGCATCAACATACCATTTAAATTATTATTATTGTTGTTGTTATTATTAGCTAATTGAGGCTGGTAATACCGTCACAAACTACTATGGAATAAATATTGATTTGCCTCTTTCCAGACACAAAATAGTTCTTCATCCCAATGGGAAGGGGAAGCTTCTCTGGCCAACGTCTTGCAGGGAGATTGCTGTTACTGATGTTGTTGTGGTTGTTTCCTTCTTCCATTGCAGGTTCATTTGCAGAGCGGACCAAGTGAAGGTTTACACCAACCAGACCAAAACCAGGTACAGGAGGGACTAATGCAAGTATTGTGGTTGTACACAACATGGCTGCATTGGCGTAAGCAGGATGTCTGTGGAAGTGGGTGGGAAAAAGAACACCACAAGGCCAAGGGTTGGGATGAGGCCACAACGGCCATCTAGTCCAACTCCATTATGCTGTGCAGAGAGGCACAAGTCGAGCACTCCTGGAAGAAGCACCTCCAAGCTGTGCTTGTCGACCTTCAAAGAGGGAGAGCTCACCCCTTTCCAAGGCAGACCATTATTATTATTATTATTATTATTATTATTATTATTATTATTATTATTATTATTAAAAGCACCTATGTATCTGTTATTATTATTATTACTACTACTACTACTAGTAGTATATTTATATTTATTTATACCCTGCTTTATCTCTCCCAAGGGAAACTCTAATCATCTGTGTATCTATTATTATTATTATTATTATTATTATTATTATTATACCCTGCTTTATCTCTCTCAAGGGTGACTCAAACACCTATGTATCTATTATTATTATTATTATTATTATATTTATTTATACCCTGCTTTATCTCTCCCAAGGGAGATCCAAAGTGTCTGTGTATCTATTATTATTATTATTATTATTATTATTATACCCTGCTTTATCTCTCCCAAGGGTGACTCAAACACCTATGTATCTATTATTATTATTATTATTATTATATTTATTTATACCCTGCTTTATCTCTCCCAAGGGAGATCCAAAGTGTCTGTGTATCTATTATTATTATTATTATTATTATTATTATTATTATTATACCCTGCTTTATCTCTCCCAAGGGTGACTCAAACACCTATGTATCTATTATTATTATTATTATTATTATTATTATTATTATTATTATATTTATTTATACCCTGCTTTATCTCTCCCAAGGGAGATCCAAAGTGTCTGTGTATCTATTATTATTATTATTATTATTATTATTATTATTATTATAATATTTATACTCTGCTTTATCTCTCCCAAGGGAGACTCAAAGCGCCTATGTATCTATTATTTTTATTATTTTTATTATATTTATACCCTGCTTTATCTTTCCCAAAGGAGACTAAAAGCGCCTATGTATCTATTATTATTATTAGTAGTAGTAGTAGTAGTAGTATATATATATTTATACCCTGCTTTATCTCTCTGAAAGGAGACTCAAAGTGCCTATGTCTCTATTTGTTGTGAACCGCTGTGAGTCGCCTTCGGGCTGAGAACAGCGGTATATAAGTAAGGTAAATAAATAAATAATATTTTATTATTATTATTATTATTATTATTATTATATGTATGCCCCACTATCTCTCCCAAAGGAGACTCAAAGTGCCTATGTATCTGTTATTATTAATATTATTATTATTATATTTATACTCTGCTTTATTCCTCCTGAAGGAGACTCAAAGTGCCTATGTATCTATCTATTATTATTATATTTATATTTATATTTATACCCCACTTTATCTCTCCCAAGGGAGATGCTAAGCCCCTAAGTATCTATTATTATTATATTTATATTTATACCCCACTTTATCTCTCCCAAAGGAGACTCAAAGCACCTGTGTATCTATTATTATTATTATTATTATTATTATTATTATTATTATATTTATACCTCACTTTATCTCTCCCAAAGGAAACTCAAAGCACCTGTGTATCTATTATTATTATTATTATTATTATTATTATATTTATACCTCACTTTATCTCTCCCAAAGGAGACTCAAAGCACCTGTGTATCTATTTATTTATATTTATACCCCACTTTATCTCTCCCAAAGGAGACTCAAAGCACCTGTGTATCTATTATTATTATTATTATTATTATTATTATTATTATTATTATTATATTTATACCTCACTTTATCTCTCCCAAAGGAAACTCAAAGCACCTGTGTATCTATTATTATTATTATTATTATTATTATTATTATATTTATACCTCACTTTATCTCTCCCAAAGGAAACTCAAAGCACCTGTGTATCTATTATTATTATTATTATTATTGTTATATTTATACCTCACTTTATCTCTCCCAAAGGAGACTCAAAGCACCTGTGTATCTATTATTATTATTATTATTATTATTATTATTATTATTATATTTATACCTCACTTTATCTCTCCCAAAGGAGACTCAAAGCACCTGTGTATCTATTATTATTATTATTATTATTATTATTATTATTATTATTATATTTATACCTCACTTTATCTCTCCCAAAGGAAACTCAAAGCACCTATGTATCTATTCTTATTATATTTATTTACACCCCACTTTATCTCTCCTGAAGGAGACTCAAAGTGCCTATGTATCTATTATTATTTTTATGATTATTATTATTTATATTTATACCTCGCTTTATCTCCCTTTGCCCAGGACCTTCCTTGGCCTGGAAGTCTCTTCTGGGCATTCAAAGCTGTTGGAGTTGGTTTCCGAAGTGGATAAAGTCATGGAGGAGTTCAGCCTGGCCCCCTTCTACAAGGTGGGAGCTTCCACTTTGGCAAAACAAGAGGACCTTGCTTCCCAATAGTGCAGGCTATTGCGCCAGGCCTTATGCACGTGTGTGTGTCAGGATGAACGTGAGCAGATCCTCTTGCTTCCCATCTAAGATGCACTTTTCTCCTTATGTATCAGACATGGGCCAGCTCTGGCCCTCCCTTCAGGTGTTTTGGACTCCAACTCCCACAATTCCTAATGGATGGTAGGGAGCCCCGAAGTTGGCCCATGCCTGATATGTATTATGTAAACATCGCTCCAAAAGGGTCACATCTCAGCATCGCAGGGGTATCTTGTGTATTGCTATTGGAGGAGGTGGTCCTGAAATGAGGATCTGGCTTACGATCAGAGGCATCTTACAGTTGGAGAAATATGGTAGACAGAGAAGTGATAGAAGTGAAGGAAGGAAGGAAGGAAGGAAGGAAGGAAGACATGCCTTCCAACTAAGATTCTATGATAGATGATGGCTGGATGGAAAGACAGACAGACACACACACATATATAGATCGATCGATCGATCAATAGATAATCTTTGAGGTCCCACTTCTAAGATTCTATGATTGGTAGGTAAGTAGATAGATAGGATGATGGACAGATGGATGACTTGATGGATGGATGGATGAGAGGATGGGTGGATGGATGAGAGGATGGGTGGATGGATGAGAGGATGGGTGGATGGATGAGAGGATGGATGGATGGATGAGAGGATGGATGGATGAGAGGATGGATGGCTAGAGAGACTGGATGGATGGATGAGAGGATGGATGGATGAGAGGATGGATGGATGAGAGGATGGATGGATGAGAGGATGGATGGATGAGAGGATGGATGGATGGATGAGAGGATGGATGGCTAGAGAGACTGGATGGATGGATGAGAGGATGGATGGATGGATGAGAGGATGGATGGCTAGAGAGACTGGATGGATGGATGGATGAGAGGATGGATGGATGAGAGGATGGATGGCTAGAGAGACTGGATGGATGGATGGATGAGAGGATGGATGGATGAGAGGATGAGAGGATGGATGGCTAGAGAGACAGGATGGATGGATGGATGAGAGGATGGATGGATGAGACGATGGATGGATGAGAGGATGGATGGATGGATGAGAGGATGGATGGATGGATGAGAGGATGGATGGATGGATGAGAGGATGGATGGATGGATGGATGAGAGGATGGATGGATGAGAGGATGGATGGCTAGAGAGACTGGATGGATGGATGGATGGATGGATGGATGAGAGGATGGATGGCTAGAGAGACTGGGTGGATGGATGGATGGATGAGAGGATGGATGGATGGATGAGAGGATGGATGGATGGATGGATGAGAGCATGGATGGATGGTTGGATGAGAGGATGGATGGCTAGAGAGACTGGATGGATGGGAGGATGGGTGGATAGATAAACAAGAAAGATTGAATAGACTGAATTGATCTAAATTATAGAACAATAGATAAGAGGATAGATAATTAGATGGGTAGATAGATAGATGATGGATGGATAGATAGATAAATAGAGACAGACAGGATGAATGGATAGCTAGATGAGAGAATAGTTGGATTGATTGACTGATTGATTGATGGGTAGATAGATAGATGATGGATGGATGGGTGGATAGATAGATAGATGAGAGGAAAGGTAGTTGGATGGATAAATAAATAAATAATTAGATAGATGGATAGATAGATAGATAGATAGATAGGAGAAAAGGTAGATGGATGGATAGAGACAGTCAGACAGAGAGGATGGATGGATAGCTAGAGGAGAGAATAGATCGTTGGATTGATAGATGGATGGATGGATAGAGTCTGTATTTTCTTCTATTTTAAGATGCATCCCCCCCCCCCCCATATAAACATCTCTCAAAATGGGCTGCCTCTTAGAGTCGTAGGCGTATGGTCTTGTGAATGTTGGTTGTTGTCAGTGGTGGTGAAAGGAGGGCGCACCTGACCATGGATGGTGCCTTGCAGTGGAAGAAAGGCCGTGGATCTCCGTCAGTCCAGAGAATGCAGTGAAACCACAGGGGCAGGAAAGTGGAAGGGGTGGTCATCTCTCCACGCTCAAAGGAATGCAAGGCCATCTCCAAAGGTAGCAGATTATTGAAGTGATGTCTGACAAAGGCAAAGAGATTCCGGGTTGTGTGCGCATCGTAAATACTTCCTCCCTTCTGAAAACACCGTCTCTTTCCTGGATGAAGAGCGAAACCACCCAGGGGAGGAATCGTTTCCCTTGCATCCCAGAACCCTTATCTCAGAGTGAGGTGACCTTTGCTCGCCTCAGGCAGTTGGCAGCCGCAGGAGGAGCGGCCTTGTTGATATTTGGTTTTATGAGCGAGAGAAAGGCTCCCTTAATGGGTTGTGCATACCTTTGGGATGGGAGAGAGCTCACACAAGTGCTTTGCCGGCCCAGAATGGTGCTTATGCCCCACTACCTCTCCCTGCCTTACTATTGCTATTATTATTATTATTATTATTATTATTATTATTATTATTATTATTTTAGGGGTGTGAGAGACCTCACACAGGCAGTGTGGGAATGGGCCTGGAAGGGGAGTCATGTGGCCCTCCAAAAGCTATGGGACTACCTCTCCCTGCCTTGTAGTAGTAGTAGTAGTAGTAGTTGTAGTTGTTGTTGTTGTATTTTAGGGCTCACACAGGCCACTTTGGAAATGGACCTGGATGGGAGTCCCTGCGTAGAAATAAAGTTTATTATTATTATTATTATTATTATTATTATTATTATTATTATTATTATTATTATGTGGCTCTCTAGAAGCCACTGCACTGCATCTCCAAGTTGTATTATTGTTGTTGTATTATTATTATTATTATTATTATTATTATTATTATTATTATTGTATTTTAGGGCTCATGCAGGCCACTTTGGAAATGGGCCTTGATAGGAATCCCTCCCTTGTTGTTGTTATTATTATATTTAGGTGATTATTATTATTATTATTATTATTATTATTATTATTATTATTGTATTTTAGGGCTCACTCAGGCCACTTTGGAAATGGGCCTGGATAGGAGTCCCTGCCTTGTTGTTTTTTGTTGTTGTTGTTGTTGTTATTATTGTTGTTGTTATTATTATAATTAGGAGTATATTATTATTGTTGTTGTTGTTGTATTTTAGGGCTCACTTGGGCCACTTTGGAAATGGGCCTGATAAGAATCCCTCCCTTGTTGTTGTTATTATTATATTTAGGAGATTGTTGTTGTTGTTGTTGTATTTTAAGGCTCACTTGGGCCACTTTGGAAATGGGCCTGGATAGGAGTCCCTGTCTTGTTGTTGTTTTTTGTTGTTGTTGTTGTTGTTGTTGTTGTTATATTTAGGGTGTATTATTATTGTTGTTGTTGTTGTTGTTGTTGTTGTTGTTGTTTTTTAGGGCTCACACAGGCCACTTTGGAAATGGATAGGAATCCCTGCCTTGTTGTTTTTTGTTGCTAGTATTATCATATTTAGGGGTGTATTATTATTATTATTATTATTATTATTATTATTATTATATTTTGGGGCTCATTCAGGCCGCTCTGGAAATGGGCCTGGATGGGAGGCATGTGGCCCCCAAAAGCTATGGGACTCCCTCTCCCTGTATTATTATTATTGTTGTTATTGTTATTATTGTCATTTTATTATATTTTAGGGGCGAGAGATAGCTCACGCAGACCACAGTGGGAATGAGCCTGGAAGGGAGTCATGCGGCCCTCCAGAAGCTATTGGGCTACCTCCTCTTGCCTTAATATTATTATTACTATTATTATGATTATTTTACATTTTAGGAACATGGGAGATCTCTCGCAGGCCACAGTGGGAATGGTCCTGGAGGGGGGTCATGTGGCTCTCCAGAAGCTACTGGACTACCTCCTCTATTATTATTATTATTATTATTATTATTATTATTATTATTATTATATTTTAGGGATGTGAGAGAGCTCTCACCGGCCACAGTGGCCTGGAGAGGCGTTGCATTACACCTCCCTGCTTTCCTCCCATGATCCAGGCTGGCTTGAGAGTGTCAGAATATGTTAAAGTATGTAATTTCATGTATATGGATGCCACAAGATTGTATTGCTGTTTATGTTTGAGGCTGTGAGATAGTAGCCCTGAGATACTCTCTGAGCTGAGTTGTGAGAGAAATTGGGGAGTCTCTGATCCCTGCCAAGCAGCTGCAGGATTGTTTAGGCTTCTACTTCCTCTGTCCTGCCTATTGTGTACTTCATGCTTTCTCGCTTACTGGAATGGATGTGTTTTGAACTACTCTCAGTAAATTGAACCTGTTTTGTAACCAGAAGACTCCAGAGTCCGTGATTTCTACCAAGCTTGTGCAAAACTTCCACTAACGCCAACAGAGAGGACTGTGAGTTTTCAGGGCTGCGTTGAGTGACTTTTCTCCTACTTGAGCCTGTGTCCCTCCTGCTTGCTTTCCCCCAGGACCCCTCCTTCCACCTGAGCCTGGCCTGGGGCCTGGGAGACCTGGCCGAAGCTCTGGGAGGACCCTGCCTGCAAGAGCTCCAGGTAAGCACCCTGCCCTCGGAAGCGGCTTGGAGGCCAACAACAACAACAACCACCACCACCTATAGTCTTGCCCCAAAACAGACTTGGGGTAAACCCTGGAACTGAGTGTGTGCCTTGGAAACAGAGCCAAACAGGACCCTCCCCCCCATTGTTGTGCCTCCTCTTCCTCCTCCTCCTCTTCTTCTTCCTCGGCAAGTGACTCTCCTCTTTCCCCCCAGGAGACGGTGGACGGCTTTGAGGACTCCTCGTCCTTCCTCCGCATCCCCGGGACAGAGGTCCGGTGCAAGTCGGGCAATAAGTTCTTCTCCTTCCCTTTGCGGTAGCGACAACGGCGGCGGCACCAATGCCTTTTCGTTCCCGTGTCATCAATCCTGGATTGACAGGAGGCTTCTGATGATGTTCCCGGCTCCGGCTTGGCTCCGGCTTCCTTTGCAAAGGCTGGCCAGAATCCCGAGGGCGATGCCACATTCGCAGCCCTTTTTGGAGACTCTTGGGATGAGGAAGGGACGGAGGGCAGAGGAAGGAGGGAAGGAAAAAGGAAGGAAAAGAGAGAAAAGGAAAGAGGGAGGGTAGGAAGGGAAGGGGAAGGGAGAGAGGGAGAAAAGGGAAGAAAGGAAAATGAGAGAGGGAGGAGAAGTGAAGGAAGGAAAAAGGAAGGAAGAGAGGGGGGAGAGAGAAAAGGAAGGAGGGAGGGTAGGAAGGGACAGGGAAGGGATGGAGGAAGGAAGGAAGGAAAAAAGAGGGAGAAGAAGTGAAGGAAAGAAGAAGGAAGAGAGAGAAAAGGAAAGAGGGAGGGTAGGAAGGGAAGGGGAAGGGAGGGAGAAAGGAAGGAAAAAGGAGAGGGAGGAGAAGCAAAGGAAGGAGAAAGGAAGGAAGAGAGGGAAGGAGAGAGAAAAGGAAGGGGGGAGGGTAGAAAGGGGAGAGGAAGGGAGGGAGAAAGGGGAAGGAAGGAAAATGAGAGAGAGGAGGAGAAGTGAAGGAAAGAAAGGAAGGAAAGAGAGAAGGAAAGAGAGGAGGAAGGGAAGGAGGGAGAAAGGGAGGAAGGAAGAAAAAGAGAGGGAGGAGAAGCGAAAAAGAAAAAGGAAGGGAGAGGGGAGGGAGAGAGAAAGGGAAGGAGGGAGGAGGAGGGAAGGAAAAGAGGAAGGAGAAAGAAAGAAGGAGAAGAGAGGAAGGAAGAAAGGAAGGGAGAGAAAGGAAAGAGGGAGGGTAGGAAGGGAAGGGGAAGGGAGGGAGAAAAGGGGAAGGAAGGAAGAAAAAGAGGGAGGGAAGCAAAGAAAAGAAAAAGGAAGGGAAGGGGGAGGGAGAGAGAAAGGGAAGGAGGGAGGGTAGGAAGGGAAGGAGAAAGAGGGAAGGAAGGAAAAAGAGAAGGAGAAAGGGGAAGGAAGAAAGGAAGGGAGGAGGGAGGGAGAGAAGGGGAGAGGGAATGGAAGGAAGGAAAGAAAGAAAACATACAGAGGGAAGGATGGAAGAAAAGGGAGAGAAGGAAAAAAGGAAGGGAAAGTAGGAAGGAAGGAAGGAAAGGGAAAGAAAGAAGGAGGGAAGGAAGGAAGAAAGAAAAAGGGAAGGAAAGAAGAAGGAGAGAAGGAAGGAAGCTCTCTCTCTGAATGGGGGGTGGCCAAGTGGACCCTATGGATGCTCTGTGGGGTCCCCCGAGAGAGAAGCCACGGACAGCTTGTTTCTCCCTGATTGCAGGGAATTGCTCTTTTTTATTTTTCCAAAATGGTAAAATGCACAATAAAGCGTTGTTTTTTAATACACGTTGGAGCCAATGCCTCTTGAATGTCCAACTACGCTTCCAACCTCCAGTGGAAACCCTGTTGCAAACCCTGAGCAGACCCCACTGTCTCGGCCTCAGGAAGAGCCAATCGTTCCAATGACAGAGAAGGAGAATATTAAGACCTTCCTGATAGTTCAAATAAGAGCTGTTCAGCAGTGGAACTCTCTGCCTCAGAGTCCGGTGGAGGCTTTTAAGCAGAGGCTGGATGGTCATCTGTTGGGAGGGCTTTGATTGTGTTTTTCCTACCTGGCGGGAAGAAGGGGGTCGGACTGGATGGCCTTTGGGGGTCCCTTCCAACTCTAAAGAGATGCTGGATGGCCATCCGTTGGGTGGGATCGGGCGGTGTCCTTCCTGGGGTTGGACTGGATGGCCCTTGTTAAGATTGGGCCAATGAGGGAATGGCATGGATCGCCCAGGAACAAACACTGTGTTATGGTACGTAGTGAGTCACAGCGAAGCCAATCCAAGTGGGAGCGTGAGTGCACACTCAGCCAGAAGCCGGACCTGTTTGCTCACCTGCGGAAGGACAAAGTCCGGAGCAGATTGGGTATCGAAACCAGGCAAAGGCCGGGCTCTGGCCTCAATGCCATTGAACCCAACTCTTCGGGGAGGCATTTTCGTCCCTCGGGGTTGCCGAATGAGGCACAATCTCATTGTTTATTATTATTATTATTATTATTATTATTATTATTATTATTGTGAGTTGTAGCTTTGAAAGCCAAAAAGGAAATATTAAAAGGTGAATCCCCAAAAAGGAGTCTGTAAGCTTTCAAGCAGAAGCTGGATGGACATCTGTTGGGAAGGATCGGGTTGTGCTTTCCTGCTTCGCAAAAGCGGGCTGCTCTGGATGGTCTTTAGGGACCCTTTCCAAGTCTAGGATTCTAATATTAGAATAATAATAATAATAATAATAATAATAATAATAGGTTGGACTGGATGGCCTCTGGGGTTCCCTTCCAACTCTAGGATTCTAATAGTAGTAGTAGTAGTAGTAGTAGTAGTAATAATAATAATAATAGTAGGCAGGATGGCCATCTGGTGGGAGTGCTTTAGTTGTGTCTTCCATGATGGCAGCAGGGGTCTGGTCTAGATGCCCTCTGGGGTTCCCTTCCAACTCTAGGATTCTAATAATAATAGTAAAAGTAATAATAATAGTAATAATAATAGGCAGGATGGCCATCTGTTAGGAGTGGTTTAGTTGTGCCTGGCTTTATGACAAGGGGGGGCTGGACTGGATGCCCTCTGGGGTTCCATTCCAACTCTAGGATTCTAATAATAATGGTAATAGTAGTAGGAATAATAATAAATAATAATACAAATAATAATAATAGGCAGGATGGCCCTCTGGCGGGAGTGATTTAGTTGTGCCTGGCTTGGTGGCAGAAGGGGGCTGGTCTAGATGCCCTCTGGGGGTCTTTTGCAACACTAGCATTCCAATAATGATAATAATAAGCAGGATGGCCATCTGTCGAGAATGATTTAGTTGTGTATATCTTGATGGCAGAAGGGGGCTGGACTGGATGCCCTCTGGGGTTCCAACTCTAGAACTCTCATAATAACAGTAATAGTAGTAGTAGTAGTAATAATAAATACGCAATATGGCCATCTGTCGGGAGTGGTTTAGTTGTGTCTGCCTTTATGTCAGAAGGGGGCTGGACTGGATGTCCCTTGGGGTTCCCTTCCAACTCTAGGACTCTCATAATAATAGTAAAAGTAATAAATAATAATAATAATAATAATAATAATAATAATAATAATAAAATAATAATAATAATAATAATAATAGGCAGG
>NW_026847993.1:1199525-1234525 GCF_025583915.1 Anolis sagrei ordinatus | reverse complement strand
CCCACTGGACTCAATGGGTTTATTCATGTGTCAGGGGAGTCTAGTGTATTATTATTATTATTATTATTATTATTATTATTATTATTATTAGCCAGTCAAGGGGGTCCCAGTGGTGATCGGCGCACTGGGTGCCGTGCCAAAAGATCTCTGCCGGCATTTGGAAACAATGCACATGGACAAACTCACGACCTGTCATACTGTGTTTTTGTGTCAGTAAAATAACAACAACAACAACAATAATTTTCCCATTCCACTGCTACGCTGACCCCAAAGAAGCCAGTTGCTCCCCTTTCTCTCAAAGCAGAGACTGCAAAAACAGAGTTCCTTTTGGGATTTAGGATTCCCATCAGACGAGAGCACGAAAGTAACTTCTGGCATGGACTGTGCACTTGTCCCTGAATGCGCGCTTGCTCTGAAAGGACTCCTCTGTTTGCTTTTATCTCTGTTTCCCTGGGAAATGACGCCCAAGAGGAGTCCAGCTGCTGTCTCTCCACAGACAAGTGTCCATTCAAGGCCCAGGCGGGACTGCAGTGACCTTCCTTTGGGGTCAGCCTTTGTAGGTTGGGCTAAATGACCCGCTGCCATGAGAGCCACCCTTGTGTTCGTCTGCGCACTTCAGAGCATCAGAACAAACAGTATCAATCCTGCAGTGTAGACGCGCCTTTAGTATGTGTTTCCTCTTTCTTTCTCTCCCCGCAGGCCTGGCTGCGCTTCTACGGCTACCTCCCCCCGTCCAGCCCGCAGATGTCCACTCTGCGCTCGGCCCAGACCCTCTCGGCCGCCATCTCCGAAATGCAGAGTTTTTACGGCATCCCCGTGACTGGCGTCTTGGACGATGAGACTGCCACGTGAGTGCTTTCGCAAGAAGAAGGTTTTGAGAATGAGTTAAAAGCCAGCGGACCTGACGGGATCCCCATTGAAATTTTTAAAGACAGCACTGTTTGGCTGCAGCAGGGACTCTGTAGGGAGGCAGACCATAGCCTTGACAAGACAAATTCATCTAAAGCAGGCCTGAGCCAACTTCGGTCTACCCTCCGGGTGTTTTGGACCACAACTCCCACAATTCCTATTTATTTATTTATTTATTTATTTATTATTTACTTTGCTTATATACCGCTGTTCTCAGCCCGGGGGCGACTCACAGCGGTGTACAACAGGTAGGCTGTCAGGAATTGTGGGAGTTGAAGTCCAAAACTCCCGGAGTGCCAAAGTTGGCCCAGGCCTGAATCTCTTACTTACTTAGGCGATCCCTCGTTTTCCGAGGATGATTGTCTTCCAATATTCTTGTGGGTCCGTATGTGGCTGTGGAGCCCTCTTCTTGCTCTGCATCTTCTTCTTCAGTGAGGGCATCTGTTTCCGGTTGGAAGGCGGTCTCGGTCGGGGTTGGCATGACGCGCCTTCCTCTTGGCACGCTTCTCCCTTTCACCCTCCACTCGTGCCTCTTCTAATTCTGCAGCACTGCTGGTCACAGCTGACCTTCAGCTGGAGCGTTCAAGGGCCAGGGCTTCCCAGTTCTCAGTGTCTATGCCACAGTTTTTAAGGTTGGCTTTGAGCCCATCTTTCAATCTCTTTTCCTGCCCACCAACATTCCATTTTCCGTTCTTGAGTTCGGAGTAGAGCAACTGCTTTGGGAGACGGTGGTTGGGCATCCGGACAATATGGCCGGTCCAGTGGAGTTGGTGGCGGAGGACCATTGCTTCAATGCTGGTGGTCTTGGCTTCTTCCAGCAGGCTGAATCTCTCTCTATAGACCATTATGAATTGTGGGAGGTGGAGTCCAAAACACCTGGAGGGCGGAAGTTCGCTCATGCCTGATCTGGAATAAGCAGATAATCTTGTTCTATTCTGGGATATAGAATAGAATAATTGTATTACTGTCCGATGAAGAGATAGAAATGGAGAAAGAGAGAAATGTATTGGTGAATGGATGGATGGGTTGATAGATGGATAGATAGATAAAGACACAGGTGAATAGAGAAGAAGAGAAATGTATTCGATGGATGGAGGGAGTGATGGAGAGGTGGATCAATAAGTAGATGATAGAGCCGTGTTTCCCAACCTTCCTAATGCCGCGACCCCTTGATACAGTTCCTCATGTCGTGGAGACCCCCGACCATCAAATTATTTTTGTTGCTACATCATAACTGCAATTTTGCTCGTGTTATGAATCCTAATGTAAATATCCAATAAGCAGGATGTATTTTCATTCACACTTGGCACAAATACCTAATATGCCCAAATTTGAATACTGGTGGGGTTGGGAGAGATTGATTTTGTCATTTGGGAGTTGTAGTTGCTGGGATTTATAGTTTTGGTGGGCAGTGTCCTTTGGTTTTGGAGTTGTAGTTCACCTACATCCAGAGATCACTGTGGACTCAAACAATGATGGATCTGGACCAAACTCTACATGAATACTCAATATGCCCAAATGTGAACACTGATAGAATCTTGACATTTGGGAGTTGTAGTTGCTGGGATTTATAGTTCACCTACAATCATAGAGCATGCTGAACTCCACCAATGATGGAATTGGACAAAACTTGGCACACAGTTCTCCCGTGACCAACAGAAAATACTGGAAGGGTTTGGTGGGCAGTGTCCTTTGGTTTTGGAGTTGTAGTTCACCTACATCCAGAGATCACTGTGGACTCAAACAATGATGGATCTGGACCAAATTCTACACGAATACTCAATATGCCCAAATGTGAACACTGATAGAATCTTGACATTTGGGAGTTGTAGTTGCTGGGATTTATAGTTCACCTACAATCATAGAGCATGCTGAACTCCACCAACGATGGAATTGAACCAAACTTGGCACACTGAACTTCCATGACCAACAGAAAACACTAGAAGAGTTTGGTGGCCATTGACCTTGTGTTTGGAAGTTGTAGTTCACCTGCACCCAGAAAGTACTGTGGAGTCAAACAAGGATGGATCTGGACCAAACTTTCTCCTTCCATCCTTCCTTTTCATCTTCCATCCTTCCCTTTCATCCTTCCTTCCTTCTCTTTCCTTCCTCAATACTCAATATGCCCAAATGTGAACACTGGTGGAGTTTGGGGAAAATAGACCTTGATATTTGGGAGTTGTCGTTGCTGGGATTTACAGTTCACCTATGATCAAAGAGCCCCTTGAATCCCACCAATGGCAGAATTGGGCCAAACTTCCCACACACAACCCCCGTGACCAACAGAAAATACTGTGTTTTCTGATGGTCTTTGGCGACCACTCTGACACCCCCTCGCGATCCCCCCAGGGGTCCCGACCCCCAGGTTGAGGAACACTGTGATAGAGGAAGACAGAAAGAAACAGATTGGTACGCAGGTAGGAAAAGAAAAGGGAGAGTAGAATAGAATCGCTTTATTGTCATTGCACACCGTAACACGAAATTAAAGGCACAGAAACATTGTTTTGGAAATGCAGGATTATTCTGGAACAGAGAGGAAGAGAGAGGCTGAATTGAAGGGAAGAAATGGGAGGGGAGAGTTTTGGTTTGTGTGTGTGTGTGTGTGCTCGCGTGTGCATGTTTACGTCAATCTGATTCTGGTCATCCCATGTTGCAGAGCAATCTAGTGTGGCGCTCCGCTTTTCCCAATTGGACCCACTTAATAGTATTATTCTGCAGATATGTTCAATCTCCTTGTTTCTAGTGTCTGACTGGAATATAGATACGAGAGATATGTGGGTGCTGAGCCTCAACATTAACCTGGATCTGGGAAGCCCTCCCTTGACCGCCCTTCTCTTGCGTTCGCTTCTCAGGTGGATGAAACGGCCTCGTTGTGGCGTCCCGGACAAGATCGGCAGCGGAGTCAAGGCCAACATGCGGCGGAAGCGGTACGCGCTGACCGGGCGGAGGTGGACACAGAGCCAGCTGACCTTCAGGTATGGAGGATTTAGACTTAAAAGCCAGCGGACCTGACGGGATCCCTGTTGAAATCTTTAAAGACAGAACTGTGTGTCTGCAGCAGAGACTCTATAGCGAGGCTGCCCACTGCCTTGACAAGACAAATTCATCTAAAGCAGGCATGGGCCAACTTTGACCCTCCTTCCATGTGGTTTGGACGACCCTACATCTAAAGTTCAGAGCGAGGGATGTGTAACGGGCCTCCTCATGTTAATGAGGGAGTGTGTTCCAACTCAGAGTAGGTTTCACCTTGCTCCCAAACAGCACCACACAAGAGCTGTAGATTTTGTAGTTTATTGAGGAAAAACAAAGTCAAAACATAGAGTAAGCAATGCAAAGTTCCAAAGACAAAAGTTAAATGCAAAAGCACAGTTCCAAAGATCCAGGGGCAAAAACATGAAGCATAATCCTGTAAGCAATGATCAAGCAAGAGTCCATGGTAAAGCAGTGAAACACAAGACCCAAAAAGCCAAGATTCAGGAAGCCCAAAGCATGCTGCTTAAAGCCAAGATTAATCCATAGAAGCTTTCATGGAAAGAGCCACGTTGAACTGACAATTTCTCTTTGTCCGCCAGAAGCCTAAATACCCTTTGCCATCATGAAAGCATTACGATGACCTTTCGCCGACTTGGCTTCTTTCTTGCTAGCTAACCGAGAACTCCTCCTGACTCTCCAATCTAAGCCTTCTTGCCTGCTCATTAATTCCCTATCTTCAATGCTCTCTTCTTTATCAGTTTGGTCCAGCTGGACCAAATCACCGTGGGAAGGCTGAGCAGGCGAAGACAACTCCAACTGGCCGTTATCTAACTCACTGACATTCATTTCCCTTGAGAACTGACATGTCTCCTCTGCTGCACTGTCTGGGAGAGGCACAAAAAGAGGCACAGGAACAGGCCCAGAAATCTGAATCCCATCATTCTCTTCTGGCTCACAAGGCACACAAGACCCACAGGGTTCAGTGTCAGACTCAGAATCAAACTGAGCCACAACAAAGTGGATCATGGGATTTCTGGGCCTGTTGAGCCTAAGAACCAGCATGAGATTTTAAGTCCTGAAACAGAGCGTTCTGTGCCTCCTGCAGTTAGTGAAGGCGAAGGCCACATTCCAGAGAGGGGCCCAGAGAAGTCTTCCTCTAGGGAAGCGAGTTCAGAGGATGAATTGCCAGGTGGAGAGGTCAGTGAGCTGATAGATAGGAGACTTAGTTTCGCAAACTCCGAGCCGATTCACAGACTCAGCGAAGGTCACAGTGCTTGTTAGAGGAAAAAACCATTATCAGTTTGTCAGGGAAAGCGGAATGATTTCATGGCTTTATTAGAGAGACCAAAGGGATTTTCCAATAGTCTGGTCAATGTTGGAGTTGAAGCAACATCTCTTGTCAAGTCCTAGTCAACCCTGCTAAAGGAACTCTAGTTTCATGTTTCAAGTTGTTCATGTTCCATGTTTCCAAGTTTAAAGGATTGTGCCTGAATTTTGTGCATTGGATTTTATGCTGCTTTGTGTATCCTGATTCTTTTGCAATCCTGGATTTTTATGTACCTTGAATCTTACGGACTTTTTCATACATTTGGACTTGGATGTTTTTACTATTTTGCTAAACTGCTTTTTTATATAATCTTCAATAAAATGCTTGGCTAGTTTACATTGGACTGGAGTGTGGCGGTAATGTCTCCAAGTCGTTTCAGACTCAGAACGACCCTCAGTCTAAAGTTTAGAGCAGGGGCTACACGAAGGACCTCGACGGGCCACATCTGGACCGCGAGCCGTAGTTGGTTGAAACTCTCCTTCTATTGAGGTCTCCTAGGATCGCATTCTCCCAAGATGCCTTTCTATACTCAGGGCTCTTCCTCTTGTCTTCCAGCATCCAGAACCACACGGAGAAGCTGGGCCGCTCCGCATCACAGGAGGCCGTCCGGCGGGCCTTCCGCGTGTGGGAGGAGGCCACGCCACTGTCCTTCCGGGAAGTGCCCTTTATGGGGACGGGGCTCCCACGCCGGGCGATGCCAGAGGCCGACCTGGTGGTGCTCTTTGCCTCCGGCTTCCACGGTGACAGCTCCCCCTTCGACGGGGCGGGGGGCTTCCTGGCCCACGCCTTCTTCCCAGGGCCTGGCATGGGGGGCGACGCCCACTTCGACCTGGACGAGCCCTGGACCCTCGAGAACATCGATGGCGCAGGTAAGGGTCAATCCTAGGGCTCCCTCAAAGCCCACTTTTGTGGGGGGGACCACCGCTAATTGACAGAGCAGATGACCGGTGGGGCCACTTCTTCAACTATACTATATAACATGATTTTTGCTCCTGGGTTATACATGTCATTACAAGTGTCATTTTGCAGGAGGGACATCCTTCTATTGTACATTATATTGTTTTTATATTATTGCTGTTGTTGTTATATTATATTATAATATTATAGTTGTGTTATAATATTATAATTGTATTATGTTATTAAGAACTTCCTGACTGTGAGAGCCGTTCAGCAGTGGAACTCTCTGCCCCGGAGTGTGGTGGAGGCTCCTTCTATAGAAGCTTTTAAACAGAGGCTGGATGGACATCTGTCAGGGGTGATTTGAATGCAATATTCCTGCTTCTTGGCAGAAAGGGGTTGGACTGGATGATGGCCCAGGAGGTCTCTTCCAACTCTTGGATTCTATGATTCTATGAAATTGTTATTGTATTATATTGTTATAATTATATTATATTACTATTATATTATATTATTATTAGATTCTTGTGGGTTTTTTCGGGCTATAGAGCCATGTTCTAGAGGCATTTCTCCTGACGTTTCGCCTGCATCTGTGGCAGGCATCCTCAGAGGTAGTGAGGTCTGTTGGAAGTAGGACAGTGGGTTTATATATCTGTGGACAAAGGACTCTTGTCTGCTGGAGCTAGGTGTGAATGTTTCAACTGACCACCTTGATTAGCATTTGATAGCCTGGCAGTGCCTGGGGCAATCGTTTGTTGAGAGGTGATTAGATGTCCCTGATTGTTTTCCCTCTGCTGTTTTGCTGTTTTAATTTTAGAGTTTTTTTTAATACTGGTAGCCAGATTGTGTTCATCTTCATGGTTTCCTCCTTTCTGTTGAAATTGTCCACATGCTTCTTGTGGATTTCAATTTTCCTAGTTCCAACAGACCTCACTACCTCTGAGGATGCTTGCCATAGATGCAGGCGAAATGTCAGGAGAGAATGCCTCTAGAACAGTGTTTCTCAACCTGGGGGTTGGGACCCATGGGGGGGTCACCAGGGGGTGTCAGAGGGGTCGCCAAATGCCCATCAGAAAGATGGAAGGTGAACTACATCTCCCCTAAATCACTGTCAATTCATCCCAAATCCCTCCAGTACATTCTGTTGGTCATGGGGGTTCTATGTTGGAAGTTTGGCCCAATTCTATCGTTGGTGGGGTTCAAGGGACTTTGATTGTAGGTGAACTATAAATCCCAGCAACTAAAACTCCCAAATACAATTTCCCCAAACTCCACCAGTGTTCACACTTGGGCATATTGAGTATTCGTGCCAAGTTTGGTCCAGATCTACTATTGTTTGAGTCCACAGTGCTCTCTGGATGTAGGTGAACTACAACTCCAAAACTCAAGGTCAGTGCCCACCAAACGCTTCCAGTATTTTCTACTTGGTCATAGGAGTTCTGTGTGCCAAGGTTGCTTCAGTTTCCATCATTAGTTGCATTCAGAATGCTCACTGATTGTACGTGAACTATAAATCCCAGCAACTATAACTCACAAATGACAACATCCATTCCCTCCAACTCCATCAGTATTCAAACTTGGGTGTATTGGGTAGGACCAGTGAATGAAAAGACATCCTGCATATCAGATATTTACGTGACGATTCACAACAGTAGCAAAATTACAGATATGAAGTAACAACAAAAATAATGTGATGGTTGGGGGTCACCACAACATGAGGAACTGTATTAAGGGGTCGCGGCATTAGGATGGTTGACAAACACTGCTCTAGAACATGGCTCTATAGCCCGAAAAAACCCACAAGAACCGAGTGATTCCAGCCATGAAAGCCTTCGACAATCTATTATTATTGTTGCAGCCCAGAGCTGGAAACAGGGCCTTCTTGTCATTAAGACACCACACCTTGGTTTAGGAAAAATACCATCCTTTGTATTGAATGATGAATATAACATAGATTGAAGTCCAAAGGTTAGAAAACCAAAATGAAACTGCAAACAATAATGTCCAGAAAGCTTGCAGGAAATCCAAAGCAGAAATGTCCAAACAACTCTCAATAGAAATCCATGAGCAGAATATCCCCTGCTCAATCTCACGTGAAGCCAGAAATTCCCTTAGAGACCAGACCACTGGAAACTGGAAAGCCCAGGAGGTTTGTTGTTGTTGTTCATTCGTTCAGTCGTCTCCGACTCTTCGTGACCTCATGGACCAGCCTACGCCAGAGCTCCCTGTCGCTGTCACCACCCTTAGCTTCTTTAAGGTCAAGCCACTCACTTCAAGATGCCATCCATCCATCTTGCCCTTGATTGGCCCCTCTTCCTTTTTCCTTCCATTTTCCCCAGCATCATTATCTTCTCCAAGCTTTCCTTCCTCCTCATGATGTGGCCAAAGTACTTCAACTTTGTCTCTAGTATCTTTCCCTCCAATGAGCAGTCGGGCTTTATTTCCTGAAGTATGGACTGGTTGGATCTTCTCGCAGTCCAAGGCACTCTCAGAACTTTCCTCCAACACCACAGCTCAAAAGCATCGATCTTCCTTCGCTCAGCCTTCCCTAAGGTCCAGCTCTCACATCCGTAGGTGACTACAGGGAATACCATGGCTTTGACTAGGCGGATCTTTGTTGCCAGTCTGATGTCTCTACTCTTCACTATTTTATCGATACTGGACATTGCTCTCCTCCCAAGACATTGCTCTCCTCCCCTGGGGAAGGCAATGGCAAACCACTCCAGTATCCTTGCCAAGAAAACTAAATGGACCAGGAGGTTTGTACTTGATACTAAACGATGCTCGGTCTGAGGAAATCCCCCTCACGGCCACTCTTCAATCCCAAAAACTGATTCCGGCTAACTCTAATCTTTGGTTTCAGTTGTCGGATTCTCTCGGACCTACGTAAACATTGAGCCTCCCTGCGGTTCTGGCTTATCTCCAAACTGTGGCTAAACGGTGGTACATGCTCTGGTCACATCCCGCCTCGACTACTGCAACGCTCTCTACGTGGGGCTGCCCTTGAAGACGGCCCGGAAGCTTCAGCTAGTCCAGCGCGGCAGCCATGTTACTAACAGGAGCGGGACGCAGGGCGCACACAACGCCCTTGTTGTCCCAGCTCCACTGGCTGCCGATTTGCTACCGGGCCCAATTTAAGGTGCTGGTTCTGGCCTACAAAGCCCTAAACAGTGGTTCTCAACCTGGGGTCCCCAGATGTTTTTGGCCTACAACTCCCAGAAACCCCAGCCAGTTTACCAGCTGTTAGGATTTCTGGGAGTTGTAGGCCAAAAACATCTGGGGACCCCAGGTTGAGAACCACTGCCCTAAACGGTTCCGGCCCAAAATACCTGTCTGACCGCATCTCGGCCTATGAGCCCACGAGGGCCTTGAGATCGTTTGGGGAGGCCCTTCTCTCGATCCCACCCGCCTCACAGGCACGTCTGGCGGGGACGAGAGAAAGGGCCTTCTCGGTGGTGGCCCCCCGGCTGTGGAACACCCTCCCTGTTGACATCAGACAGGCGCCCTCCCTTTTGTCCTTCCGTAGGAGCCTAAAGACCTGGCTTTTCGAGAAGGCATTTAATTGAATATACGGTAACTGGTAATTGACACCTGGAACGGAATATGGACTACGATATTGGATATGGTTCTACGATATGACGGAGCGGATTATTTAGTGTAATTTATAGTATTGTGTATTATTGTTGTGTGGATTGCTTGCTTCTGTTTTTGTAAACTGTTTTTTATATGCTGTACACCGCCGCGAGTCGCCCTAGGGCTGAGAGCGGCGGTCAATAAATGCACCAAATAAATAAATAAATAAATAAATAAATAAATAAATATTATCGTTGACCCAACCTGGTGTCAAGTTATTTTGCAAGCTCGGGCCAGGAGGAAAAAGGAGTGGGTTTTCTTCTCTCGCTCTGACAGGAACATTCTCATGAGAAGTTGGCTTTTCCCTTGAAGCCTCTCAATCAGTGTTTCTCAACCTTCCTAATGCCGTGACCCCTTAGTAGAGTTCCTCCTGTTGTGGTGACCCCCAAACATAACATTATATTTGTTGCTACTTCATAACTGTAATTTTGGTACTGTTATGAATCATAATGTAAATATCTGATATGCAGGATGTATTTTCAAATCCCAAATACCCGATATGCCCAAATTTGAATACTGATGGGATGGGGGTGATTGATTTTGTCATCTGGGAAAGTTGGAGTTGCTGGGATTTATAGTTCACCTACAATCAAAGAGCCTTCTGAACTCCACCAATAATGGAACGGAATCAAACTTGGCACATAGAATTCCCATGACCAAGAGAAAATACTGGGAGGGTCTGGTGGACATTGACGTTGGGTTTTTGGAGTTGTAGTTCACTTACACCCAGAGAGCACCGTGGACTCAAACAGTGGTGGATCTGGACCAAACTTGGCACAAATACTCAATATACCCAAATGTGAACACTGGTGGAGGTTGGGGAAAATAGACCTTGACATTTGGAAGGTGTAATTGTTGGGATTTATAGTACACCCACAATGAAATAGCATTCTGAATCCCACCAATGATAGAATTGGACCAAACTTCCCACACAGAACCTCCATGACCAACAGAAAATACTATGTTTTCTGATGGTCTTTGGTGACCCCACTGACACCCCCTCGTGACCCCCACAGGGGTCCCGACCCCCAGGTTGAGAAACACTGCTTTAAATCAAAGCTTGTAGGATTTTTCCTGCCCAAAGTGCCTCCATCTTGAGCCTCGTCCTCATTGATCACTTCAGCCTCACTATCCAAACTAGGCCCATCAACATTGGCAACAACATTGGCATCAACATTAGGCAATACAATCAGAGATTCAGGCTCAGGTTCACACACAGGCTGAGTCCCAACAATTATAATATATTCCACTTTGTATCACAATTTTTTATCCTGGGTTATCAATGTCATTTCCTAATCGACTCTATCATAAAAACATGGGGAAAGTGTATTATCTTTATTATTATTATCATTATTATAATTCTATTATAATTATTATAATTATTACTATAATTGTTGTATTGTCGAAGGCTTTCATGGCCAGAATCACTGGGTTGTTGTAGGTTTTTTCGGGCTACTTGGCCATGTTCTAGAGGCATTTTCTCCTGACGTTTCGCCTGCATCTATGGCAAGCATCCTCAGAGGTCGTGAGGTCTGTTGGAAGTAGGAAAAAGGGTTTATATATCTGAGAATGACCAGGGTGGGACAGAGGACTCTTGTCTGCTGGAGCTAGGTGTGAATGTTTCAACTGACCACCTTGATTAGCATTTGATGGCTTGGAAGTGCCTGGGGGGAATCTTTTGTTGAGAGTGATTTGATGTGCCTGATTGTTTACCCTGTTGTTTTGCTGTTGTAATTTTTGAGTTTTTTAATTATAATTGTTATTTTCATCATCATCATATTATTCTTATTGTTGCTATTACTATCCTTATAATTATTGTTGTTATTATCGTCACACTTATCGTTATCGTCATTATTATCACTTTAACTGCCTTCTTGTTGTTATTGTGTTGATCTTTACTATGTAAACCGCCTTGAGTCGCCATTTCGGCTGAGAAAGGCGGTATAGAAGTAAAGCAAATAAATAAATAAAATAAATTATCATTCTTATTGTTATTATTATTATGGTTGTTATTATTATTATTAGCTTTATTATCATGGTGTATATAGTGCCATCAATGGACCTGGTGCCATACGTGTAACATAACACTATGTATCGCCATACGTGTAACATAACACTATGTATCGCCATACGTGTAACATAACACTATGTATCGCCATACGTGTAACATAACACTATGTATCGCCATACGTGTAACATAACACTATGTATCGCCATACGTGTAACATAACACTATGTATCGCCATACGTGTAACATAACACTATGTATCGCCATACGTGTAACATAACACTATGTATCGCCATACGTGTAACATAACACTATGTATCGCCATACGTGTAACATAACACTATGTATCGCCATACGTGTAACATAACACTATGTATCGCCATACGTGTAACATAACACTATGTATCGCCATACGTGTAACATAACACTATGTATCGCCATACGTGTAACATAACACTATGTATCGCCATACGTGTAACATAACACTATGTATCGCCATACGTGTAACATAACACTATGTATCGCCATACGTGTAACATAACACTATGTATCGCCATACGTGTAACATAACACTATGTATCGCCATACGTGTAACATAACACTATGTATCGCCATACGTGTAACATAACACTATGTATCGCCATACGTGTAACATAACACTATGTATCGCCATACGTGTAACATAACACTATGTATCACGGTTTTTGTTCCTGGGTTCCAAATGTCATTTCCTAATTGGATCTATCATAAAAACACGGGGAAAGTTGATTAAACTACACAAACATTGCCTTTGCAGCAGTGTATTTTGCTCTAGTTTCCTAATGAATATCTCATCACTGAATCTCAACCCATTCAACCTAGTTTGTGCCACAAAAACAAAGTTTCTGGGGTGGTACAACTACTTTCAAAGGACGGACCGCACAATTAAACCGCAACAACACTTTCAAACCAGGAGCAGAACTTATTTTTTCAATTTTTATTACATAGTGTAATTATAGAGTTGGAAGAGGCCATCTAGTCCAATCCCGTTCTGCGTCCATGCAGGGGAAGCACCATCCAAACCCTCCCAGTAGATGGCCAGAGTGATCCTCTTTTCTCTTTTGCCCCCACAGGGAACAACCTCTTCCTGGTGGCAGTGCATGAACTGGGCCATTCCCTGGGTCTAGAGCACTCCAGCGACCCCAGCGCCATCATGGCCCCCTTCTACCAGTGGATGGACACCCAGGCGTTCCGGCTGCCGGACGACGACCTCCGGGGCATCCAGCAACTCTACGGTCAGTGGCAAAGGCCATCTAGTCTGACCATCTCCCCCGATATCTACCCTCCTCTGTGAAGGAGTTCTGTCACCAAAGCAAACTACAAATCCCAGAAGAAGTGGGAGGCTTAAGAGACAGATGGAGGGCTTTAATATTCCTACTAATATCCAGGTGCATGAGGCATGATGTCATGGGTATAGTGGAGGGCTTAAATTGCCATAGCATTGCACTTAATTCCCGGGACCTCTTGAATTTTTGGGCTTGCACAAATCTTGGCCCGGACTTTAAAATTTGGGAGATGGAGCGGTATATAAATAAAGTTTTATTTATTATTTATTATTAATACTACTGTTGTATCTGCATTTTATTCATATATACCACTATGAACTTTGGGCTACAACAGCATTATTGTTACTACTACTACTACTACTACTACTGCTACTACTGCTGTTGTTTCTCCCTCCCGTAGGGGTCCCAGGGGGGCAGCCCCACCCCACGAAGGCGCTACCCACGGCAGGGGTCCCAGGCCAGCCCGCCCCCCGGCCCCCACCTCGCCCTCCCCCCGGGCGGCCCGACCGACCCCCAAAGCCGGGCAATCCTGACCAATCCGAGCCCAACATCTGCGACGGAGACTTCGACACGGTGACCGTCCTGCGAGGAGAGATGTTCGTCTTCAAGGTACTATTCCCTACCTTTCCTCGTCTCTTGTTGTTGTAGTCTGGCAAGCATCAGAAGATTTTTCTGTTTAGGGGATGAGTCGTCCGGGGATGATGAGTTTCAAAGTGAAAAGTCTGTGAGTGATCGAAGGGAATTGCAGGCAAATGAGGCTGATGTTTTGGATTCTTCAGCTCATTCCCTGGCCGCCCTGAGTCCCTCTGCGGAGGTTGAGATAGGACGGGATACAAATGTCCGAAATAAATAAAAGTTCTAGTTCCCTGGGGAAATGGCCTTGGGTCAACAGGGAGGTTTCAGGGGAACTCAGATTAGACCTGAGAATGCAGGGTGTTAAAAGTCAGCAAACGAGATTTTCTCAAAGGCTCAGAGATAAGGCTAAGATATCCAGGTGCATGAGGCATGATGTCATGGGTGTATTGGAGGGCTTAAATTAGTGGCTTGTTTTCAGGCTTTTTAGAGGAGACAATGTTGCTAAAGGAGATCGTTCTCTCTCTCTCTTTCTTTCCTTTCTTCCTTCATTCCACTTCCTTTCCTCCCTCTTTCCTCCTCCCTCTTTCCTCCCTCTCCTTGCAGGGCCGGTGGTTCTGGCGCGTCCGCCACAACCGGGTTCTGGACAACTACCCGATGCCGGTGGGCTACTTCTGGAGGGGCCTCCCAGGGAACATTGACGCCGCCTACGAGAGGCAGGACGGCCGCTTCGCATTCTTCAAAGGTGGGCAGAGCTGTGAATCTGCATTGGGAGACGGCGGAACTCCCTGCCACAAGGCGCAAGTATTGCCACAGCTGGAAGGGATGGCTTTCCAAAGAGATGACGGAAACAAATCCATCGAGGACTGTCCTAGATATTTGTTTTTAAGGCCCAATATTATATAATATAATATATATTCACACACATACATACACACATTGTGTGTGTGTGTGTGTATATGTGTGTGTGTGTGTGTGTATATTGTCACTCCAGCCATATATATATATAGGTTTCAGATAGCAGAGGGAAGGGCGTGTATGTGTATGTGTGTGTGTGTATGTGTGTGTGTGTATATATATGGCTGGAGTGACAATTAAGAAATGTCCCAACTTATATACAAATTTGACTGAAGAACAAACCTACAGAACCGGTCTTGTTCACAACTTGGGAACTGTCTGAATCTAAAACTTATACACACACACATATATATACATACATACATACATACATACACAAACACACACAGAGTTATATATATATATATAAGTTCCAGATAGCATATGGAAGGGTGTGTGTATGTATGTATATGTGTATGTGTATATATATATATATGTGTGTGTATATATAAAACTTAAGAAATGTCTATGTTCCGTCTTACATACAACTCCAGCTGAAGAACAACCTCTCTTGTTCGCAACTTGGGAACTGCCTGTATATAAAACTTACATACATATGTGTGTGTATGTATGTATGTGTGTGTATATGCACACACGCACACACACACACACACATATATATAAAGTATAGACCTGGCTGTTTGAACAGGCATTCGACTAAGCAGTGTGATTGATGGACTGACTATCGGGACACGGAATATCGGATAACGAGTTTGGATTCTGATTTCATGGATGAGACCTGATGGATTTGTTCTATTGATGTACTGATGTATTGATATTGATGTTTAATGATTTGTGATGCTATTGCTCTGAAATGCGTAATGATTTTGTATTGTGTATACCTACATTGTTGTAAACCGCTCTCAGTCGCCTCAGGGCTGGGAATATATATATATATATGTGTGTGTGTGTGTGTGTTTTGGCTAGCATGGGGCAGGGTATATCTGTGTGTGCCCCCTGCCTGACCCCTCTGCTTGACCTCTCTCCTGGGCAGGGGACCAGTTCTGGCTCTTCCGCGAGGCCAACCTAGAACCGGGCTACCCGCAGCCCTTGTCCAGCTACGGATCGGGCCTCCCGTACGACAGAGTGGACGCCGCTGTCTGGTGGGAGCCGACCGGGCACACCTTCTTCTTCCGCGGAGACAGGTGGGGGGCAGTCAGGAAGGAAGGAAGGAAGAAGGGAAGACGTAATTGTGGGAAGGAAGGAAGGAAGGAAGGAAGGAAGGGAAGGAGTGGCGTCCAATCCATGTGTGTGTGCTATTCCCTTCCCGCAGGTACTGGCGCTTCAACGAGGAGACCTACGCGGCCGACACGGGCTACCCGAGGAAGATTGGCGTGTGGGCAGGGGTCCCTCCCGCCCCAAAGGGGGTCTTCCTCAGCCCAGATGCAAGTAAGTCACTTGAAAAGTGTTCTGCTCCCGGTTTGAATGGGTTCTTCCTGTTTTATCGTGCGGTCCTTATTTTTAAAGGAGTTGTTCTACTCCAGAAACTTTGTTTTTGTGGCCCAAACTTGGTTGGATTCATTGAGACTCGAGGATGAGAGATTCATTGGGAAACTCGAGCCACATCTGCTCTAGCGGGAAACCCCTCAGGCAGAAACAAAGTTTTGGCAGTTTAATAGACTTTTCACATGTCAAATCACAGAAGAAGTGAGGCTTAAGAGACAGGTGGGGGGCTTTAATATTCCCATTAATATCCAGGTGCATGAGACATGATGTCATGGGTGTATTGGAGGCAGGGGCGGCTCAACCCATTACGCAAAGTAAGTATTTGCAGTAAAGTTGATGTCTTTATGATAAAACCAATTAAAACATGACATTGGTGGTGTTCTGGATGCTCTTTGATGGTAGGTGAACTATAAATCCCAGCAACTACAACTCCCAACTGTCAAGGTCTCTTTTCCCAAAACTCCACATTTGAGCATATTGAATATTCACCAAAGCAAACTACAAATCCCAGAAGAAGTGGGAGGCTTAAGAGACAGGTGGGGGGCTTTAATATTCCTCTTAATATCCAGGTGCATGAAGCATGATGTCATGGGTGTATTGGAGGCAGGGGCGGCTCAACCCATTACGCAAAGTAAGCCTTTCCAGTAGAGTTGATGTTGCCCAGGGGAGCTCTCGAGGCGCTCTTGGAGGAAAACAGATCTTGACATATGTGAGTTGTAGTTACTGGGATGTATAGTTCGCCTACAATCAAAGAGCATTCCGAACTCCACCAAGGATGGAATTGAACCAAATATGGCACACAGAACTCCCACAGGAAATAAGGAAAGAGAGAAAGAAGGGTGGAAGCAAAAAGCGAAGGAAGGAAGGAAGGAGAGAAGGAAAGAAAAAAAGGGAAGAAAAGAGGGAATGAAGGAAGGAGAGAAAGAGGGAGAGAAGGAAATAAGGAAAGAGAGAAAGAAGGATGGAAGCAAAAAGCGAAGGAAGGAAGGAGAGAAGGAAAGAAAAAGGAAGGAGAGAAAGAGGGAGAGAAGGAAATAAGGAAAGAGAGAAAGAAGGATGGAAGCAAAAAGCGAAGGAAGGAAGAAGAGAAGGAAAGAAAAAAAGGGAAGAAAAGAGGGAACGAAGGAAGGAGAGAAAGAGGGAGAGAAGGAAATAAGGAAAGAGAGAAAGAAGGATGGAAGCAAAAAGCGAAGGAAGGAAGGAGAGAAGGAAAGAAAAAAAGGGAAGAAAAGAGGGAATGAAGGAAGGAGAGAAAGAGGGAGAGAAGGAAATAAGGAAAGAGAGAAAGAAGGATGGAAGCAAAAAGCGAAGGAAGGAAGGAGAGAAGGAAAGAAAAAAGGGAAGGAAAGAGAGAAAGAAGGGTGGAAGCAAAAAGCGAAGGAAGGAAGGAAGGAGAGAAGGAAAGAAAAAAAGGGAAGAAAAGAGGGAATGAAGGAAGGAGAGAAAGAGGGAGAGAAGGAAATAAGGAAAGAGAGAAAGAAGGATGGAAGCAAAAAGCGAAGGAAGGAAGGAGAGAAGGAAAGAAAAAAAGGGAAGGAAGAAAAGAGGGAATGAAGGAAGGAGAGAAAGAGGGAGAGAAGGAAATAAGGAAAGAGAGAAAGAAGGATGGAAGCAAAAAGCGAAGGAAGGAAGGAGAGAAGGAAAGAAAAAAAGGGAAGAAAAGAGGCGAAGGAAGGAGAGAAAGAGGAGAAGGAAAGAAGGAAAGAGAGAAGGATGGAAGCAAAAAGTGAAGGAAGGAAGAGAAAGAAAAGAAAGGAAGGAAAAGAAAAAGAGGAAGGAAGAGAAAGAGGGGGAGAAGGAAAAGGAAAGAGAGAAAGAAGGAGAAGAAAAATCGAAGGAAGGAAGGAGAGAAGGAAAAAAGAAAAGAAAGGGAAGAAAAGAGGGAATGAAGGAAGGAGAGAAAGAGGGAGAGAAGGAAATAAGGAAAGAGAGAAAGAAGGATGGAAGCAAAAAGCGAAGGAAGGAAGGAGAGAAGGAAAGAAAAAAAGGGAAGAAAAGAGGGAACGAAGGAAGGAGAGAAAGAGGGAGAGAAGGAAATAAGGAAAGAGAGAAAGAAGGATGGAAGCAAAAAGCGAAGGAAGGAAGGAGAGAAGGAAAGAAAAAAAGGGAAGGAAGAAAAGAGGGAATGAAGGAAGGAGAGAAAGAGGGAGAGAAGGAAATAAGGAAAGAGAGAAAGAAGGATGGAAGCAAAAAGCGAAGGAAGGAAGGAGAGAAGGAAAGAAAAAAAGGGAAGGAAGAAAAGAGGGAATGAAGGAAGGAGAGAAAGAGGGAGAGAAGGAAATAAGGAAAGAGAGAAAGAAGGATGGAAGCAAAAAGCGAAGGAAGGAAGGAGAGAAGGAAAGAAAAAAAGGGAAGAAAAGAGGGAACGAAGGAAGGAGAGAAAGAGGGAGAGAAGGAAATAAGGAAAGAGAGAAAGAAGGATGGAAGCAAAAAGCGAAGGAAGGAAGGAGAGAAGGAAAGAAAAAAAGGGAAGGAAGAAAAGAGGGAATGAAGGAAGGAGAGAAAGAGGGAGAGAAGGAAATAAGGAAAGAGAGAAAGAAGGATGGAAGCAAAAAGCGAAGGAAGGAAGGAGAGAAGGAAAGAAAAAAGGGAAGAAAAGAGGGAATGAAGGAAGGAGAGAAAGAGGGAGAGAAGGAAATAAGGAAAGAGAGAAAGAAGGATGGAAGCAAAAAGCGAAGGAAGGAAGGAGAGAAGGAAAGAAAAAAAGGGAAGGAAGAAAAGAGGGAATGAAGGAAGGAGAGAAAGAGGGAGAGAAGGAAATAAGGAAAGAGAGAAAGAAGGATGGAAGCAAAAAGCGAAGGAAGGAAGGAGAGAAGGAAAGAAAAAAAGGGAAGGAAGAAAAGAGGGAATGAAGGAAGGAGAGAAAGAGGGAGAGAAGGAAATAAGGAAAGAGAGAAAGAAGGATGGAAGCAAAAAGCGAAGGAAGGAAGGAGAGAAGGAAAGAAAAAAGGGAAGGAAGAAAAGAGGGAATGAAGGAAGGAGAGAAAGAGGGAGAGAAGGAAATAAGGAAAGAGAGAAAGAAGGATGGAAGCAAAAAGCGAAGGAAGGAAGGAGAGAAGGAAAGAAAAAAAGGGAAGGAAGAAAAGAGGGAATGAAGGAAGGAGAGAAAGAGGGAGAGAAGGAAATAAGGAAAGAGAGAAAGAAGGATGGAAGCAAAAAGCGAAGGAAGGAACGAAAGAAGTAGAGAAGGAAGGAAGGAGAGAAGGAAAAAAGAAGGAGGGAAAGAGGTAGAGAAGGAAGAAAGGAGAAAAAGAGGGAGGGAAGGAAAGAAGGAAAGACAGAAGGAAGGATGGAAGCAAAAAGCGAAGGAAGGAAGAAAGATATAGAGAAGAAGAAGGAATAAATATGGGTTTGAGACAGATTAGGCAAAAATATATAACATAATTGTTGAATCAAATACTCACAAGTGTAAAGAAGTGGAGAAGGAAGGAAGGAGAGAAGGAAAAAAAAGGGAAGGAAGGAAAAGGGAACAAAGGAAGGAGGGAAAGAAGGAGAGAAAGAGGGAGGGAAAGTTGGCCACATCAACGCGTGGCGGCAGAGGCGGCCCTAGGTAATTTTCAATGGTAAGCAAACAGTCCACTGATCTATATTTTCGGTTCGTCGTGGGAGTTCTGTGTGCCCTATTTGGTTCAATTCCATCCTTGGTGGAGTTCAGAATGCTCTTTGATTGTAGGTGAACTATACATCCCAGTAACTCGCATATGTCAAGGTCTATTTCCCCCCAAGAGCGCCTCAAGAGCACCCCTGGGCAACATCAACTCTACCGCGAAGGCTTACTTTGCATAAGGGTTGAGCCACCCCTGCTTTAGGACCATAAAGTTAAAGATCTTCCCTGCGTTTTCCCTCCTTGTTTTTGTCCAGCCTACACTTATTTCTACAAGGGCCGGATGTACTGGAAGTTCAACAACGAGCGGCTGAAGACGGAGCCCGGCTTCCCCAAGTCCATCCTGCGCGACTTCATGGGCTGCCGGCAGGACGAGGAAGACGAGGAGGAGGCGGTCGACCCCGGACGAAGGCGGCCCGACTTTGCCCGGCCACCTTTCAACCCGAACGGGCCGGATCTGAACACGGACGGAGGAGGAGAGGAGGAAGAGCAAGTGGACGCTCGCCCCGGGGTCAAGGAGGAGGAGGAGGACAAATTAGGAGGGGATTACAACGATGGCGTTGACACGGGCCGGCCGCGCGGCCCCAACGACGTAGACATCGTGTTGCACATCAACGACTATCCTTGGAGCCTGAGCGCCGTCATGGCGGCGGTGTTGCTGCTCCTGCTGCTCTGCGTCCTGGGCCTTGTTTACGCTATGTTGCGGCTGCAGCGCAAGGGGCCGCCGCGCATGCTCCTCTACTGCAAGCGCTCGCTGCAGGACTGGGTCTGAATGGCTGGTCGAACGAGGAGGAGTATGACTCCGGCCGACAACAAGCCTGGGCAAACTTGGACCCTTCCGGGTGTTTTGGACTGCAACTCCCACAAGTGGAAGTTGACCCGTGCCTACGTTAGAACCTGTTTCTGGGTCTCTTTGACCACTGATTTGTCCCAAAAATGGCCCCGGTTTCCCCTGATGGGCTCTCGTTTTGGAGAAACAGAACCATATATGCCATATCTCCCAGACATTAGAGCTGATGTGATCTCTCCTGAATCGGTGCCCCAAAGAATCGCAAGAACTTGGCCTACAAACCAAGATGTAGCTTTATCTCAACCTACTTCTCATCTTTCTCAATTGCCTATCTACGGCTTCTGCTGTGCTCTCTTTTGTCGAGCCAACTTGGGCCCTCCAGGTGTTTTGGACTTCAACTCCCACAATTCCTAACAGCCTACCGGCTGTTAGGAATTGTGGGAGTTGAAGTCCAAAACACCTGGAGGGCCCAAGTTGGCCCAGGCCTGCATTTGAACCTGTTTCTGGATCTCTTTGACCACTGCTGATTCCAAAAACCGCCCTTGTTGTTGAGATACACAACTTAGATTCCATATCCAGTTGCGCATAGAAAACCAGGAGGACCTTATCTTAAGACACCAGGGCTGATGTGATCTCTCCAATGCAATCGGTGGCCCAAAGAATTGCAAGAACTTGGCCGAAAACCAAGACACCAAGGAAAATAACAATGGTTGGGCTGCGTGACGTTCTTCAGAAGGTTTCCAGCAATGCAGCATCACTTGCACATAAATACTGCGTAGTTACTACAGTTCAACGGCTGCGTGATGTTCTTCAGTACGTTTCCAGCAATGCAACATCACTTGCACATAAATATTGTGTAGTTACTACAGCTCAACAGCTGCGTGATGTTCTTCAGCTTTCCAGCAATGCAACATTACTTGCAAGGGTTTTGTAAATATTGCGTAGTACTACAACTCAACGGCTGCATGATGTATTGCAGAAGCTTTCCAGCAATGGAACATCACTTCCAAGGGGTTCATGGAAGTAAATGTTGTGTAGTTACTACAACTCAACAGCTGCATGATGTATTGCAGAAGATTTCCAGCAATGCAACATCACTCGCAAGCGGTTCGTGAAAGTAAATATTGTGTAGTTACTACAGCTCCAACAGAAGCTTTCCAGCAATGCAACATCACTCGCAAGGGGTTCAGGGAAGTAAATATTGCGTAGTTACTACAGCTCAACGGCTACATGATGTATTGCAGAAGATTTCCAGCAATGCAACATCACTCGCTTGGGGTTTGTAGAAGTAAATATTGTGTAGTTACTACAACTCAACTACTGAATGATGTACTGCAGAAGCTTTCCAACAATGCAAGATCACTTGCAAGGGGTTTGTGGAAGTAAATATTGCGTAGTTACTACAGCTCAATGGCAGCGTGATGTTCTTCAGAAACCTTCCAGCAATGCAACATCACTTGCAAGGTGTTTGTGAAAGTAAACATTGCGTAGTTACTACAACCCAACGACTGAATGATGTATTGCAGAAGATTCCCAGCAATGCAACATCAATTGCAAGGGGTTCGTCGAAGTAACTACTGCATAGTTACTACAGCTCAATGGCTGCGTGATGTTCTTCAGAAGCCTTCCAGCAATGCACTCTCAAGGGGGTTGTGGAAGTAAATATTGTGTAGTTACTACAGCTCAATGGCTGTATGATGTATTGCAGAAGATTTCCAGCAGTGCAACATCACTCGCAAAGGGTTCGTGGAAGTAAATATTACATAGTTACTACAGCTCAGTGGCTGCATGATGTATTGCAGAACCTTTCAAGCAATACAATATCACTTGCAATGGGTTCGTGGAAGTAAATATTGCATAGTTACTACAGCTCAATGAGAGTCTCCTCTCCTGCCTTGGAGAAGGGTTTGGGTTTCGCGGACACTCCCCTCTCCCGCTGTTTGTATCCCGATCCTTGGAACGAGAGGATTGCGGAAGATGAGTTTGTGCCTCTCTTTCTCTCTGCCTTTGTGCCTCAGCCGAGTTGGCCTCTCCAAAGGAGCTCCGACATGTTGTAGGATGCTAGTCGTGAAATGATGTATAGTTTCCAAATCACAACCTCCCGGAACTGCTAGATTTCAAGTGTCCCAGAAGTAAGCAAAATACAGCAGAGTCCTTCCTCAGCAAAAACACGCTTCAGCCCATCTATCAGCAAAGTCCAACCGCAATCATCTGACCATATCTACACACTGTTTAGTAAACTCACAGATTCAGGTTTCCATCCAAAATATCCAGAGGCTTTCATCTTCACCGCTGCAATATGTACAGATGTACAATCAGGATGTACAGACAATCCTTACAAACAATCAGAGCCATCAAATAGTCATAGGCAGATACTCACACTGAGTCCCACAGGAGAGAGGAAGATGGATTCTTTCATCCTCCTTAGATATCTGATAGGTTATCAGTAAGGGACACTTTACTTTGCAGTAACCTTCACATAGTTATTGGTTAGCCACAGAGGCTATCATTGATCTATATTTTCTGTTCGTCGTGGGAGTTCTGTGTGCCCTATTTGGTTCAATTCCATCATTGGTGGAGTTCAGAATGCTCTTTGATTGTAGGTGAACTATACATCCCAGTAACTACAACTCGCATATGTCAAGGTCTATTTTCCCCCAAGAGTGCCTCAAGAGCACCCCTGGGCAACATCAACTCTACCGCGAGTGCTTACTTTGCGTAAGGGTTGCGCCGCCCCTGGTTAGCCATTACCACATCCTGTTAGGAATTGCATCATTACCTTCAAAGTCATTACTTATCAATACTCCACATGTCAATCAAACAGTATTTTTCTATGGCTAGAAATGCGGTGCCATTTCTTTCTGACACAGGATCTCTCTTAAACATTGACGATTGCAATGGATGGTCAGTGGACAGTCGCTACTCCTTGGTCAACCATGTGCCGCCTTGCCTTCGGACCGCTCGCTTGTCCGCTTCCTCTTGAGATCCATGCCTTTCCTTCTCTCTTTCGTTTCGAGCGTACGCCTTCTTCCTCTTTTGCTACTGAGGTTAAACCCTGTGGATTCTCCCTGTCTTCCTTTTTTTCCCTCACCGAGGATCTAGTACCCAGTTGGGTGATCTAGAACCGAGATCGTGAACTGTGGACTGGGACAGATCTACCGAGACAAGACGATTAAAAGGAAACTTTTCCTCACAGTTTGGAGACTCAAAATTCTCAAAACCACGACCGGAGACCCTTTGGTTGCATAAGAGATGTAGTACCCAGTTGGGTGATCTAGAACTGAGATCGTGAACTGTGGACTGGGACGGATCCAACGAGACAAAAAAAGAACTTTTTTTTTCACAGTTTGGAGACTCAAATTCTCAAAACCAAGACTGGATGACCTTGGGTTGCATAAGAGATGTAGCAGCATAGTTCTGAGGTTGTTTCCAACCATTCAGGTGTGCAAATTTGCATCAGGGATCAGCCTGGCATCACTAAAATAACACTTCAACTACTGTTTTCGGAGGCCTTCCCTTGCTCCATCCCTATAGCTGTGTTGTTTGCAAAACTTTGTTGTTTGCAAAGCCAAAGTCGTGCAACTGTTGTATTTTCTACTGTAAGGACTCATTGTGTACTACTGTTAGAATCGCGGAGGAGACGGAGAAAGAATGGGGCGTCTGGGGCTCTCTGCCCCGTTCTAGACTACTGCCGGCCCTTGCCTTTTCCTTCCTGCGTCCTGCCATTCTTCCCAAAGCAGATTTCTGTCCCTTAGCATCTTCTGGATGGGTATTATGGGATGGGTCCCTTGCTATGCTTCGAAATATGTCGGCCATAGCTTCCCATCACCCGGGGTTGGAGGTGTTACCACGATGCGAGGGTTCTTCAAAATGTTTCCGCACTATCGTATGTCAAGAATACATCACATTTCTACGTGGACACTTTTTTTCCACCCAGTATCATGCCAACTTTTTAATGCCGTCGGCAATAAATAAATAAATGCCGATGCGCCTTTTCACAATCTAATCACATTTTTTCCCCTGTGTCAGGAGCGACTTGTCAGGAGTGACCTTAGAGTAGTCAAGATGGCCGTGAAACTCATAAATTGGTGCCAAAGAGGAATAGCATTATGTCCTACACTTTGTTGTGAGCAGAAAGTACTGTTGCAACCCAGATCAGGAAACAAGACCATAAGATATTAATCCCCCACACTTGACTGTAGGAAAAAACAATCCTTTTTTATTGATGAAAAATAGTCACAAAATAGAGGAAAATACAAAGTCCAAAAAGCCACAGTAAAATTCAGCAGTCAGGAATATCTCTGAACTAGATCAAAATTCCAAAAACAACACTATAAAAACCTGGAACCTGTTAGCATTTCACTAACCGTACTTGGAAACTAGAAGCCTCTGGGAATGCAGGCCATGGGAAACGGGAACTCTACCAAGGTAATGCCTCAGTCTAAACGATGCTTGATCTAACGAGACAGTCCGGGGGGAGACACTTAAAACTAAAGAAACTGTTTCGGGACACGCCTCCAGGCTTAGAAGCCTCCTTTTCCTTTAATCTATTTGACCTTCGCAGACTCTGTGATTCACTCCTGTTTTTCCAAATCTGTCTTTTCCTATCCTCATTAAAAAAGGCAGGTGCTAGCTCCTCTGGAGAGTTATCACCGCTTGATTCTGAAACATTCTCATCAGGATGTGTAGCTTCACTTTCCCAGCCACTGCCTTCAGAATCAACAGTTTCCAAACCATCAGGGAAAAATACATGTTCAGTAGCCTGTTCAGTTGCATCAGGAAATACAATCAGAGAATCTGGTTCAGGTTCACACGGAGGCTGAACCCCAACATGTATCCAAATCAATCTCCACGTGTGTGCTCAGTACGGGGATAACGTTCTCTCTGCAACATATATCGTCGCCATCCGATTCCCATTTTATTGGGGAGCTGCTTAAAGAAGCTTTAAGGGGGAAGAAGGTTTTCATGTGACTATCAAATCTCAGGAGAGCGTGGATGAGCTCCCTCTGTCAGCTCCAGCTCCCCAAGTAGCTTCTGGTGTGAGAGGATTGGCCGTCTGCAAGGACGTTCCCCAGGGGACGTTGCCCCGGATGTTTGACCATCCTTGTCGGAGGCTTCTCTCATGTCCCCGCATGGAGAGCTGGAGCTGACAGAGGGAGCTCATCCGCGCTCTCCCCGGAATCGATAGTCACATGAAAACCTTCCTTCCCCTTAAAGCTTCTTTAAGCAGCTTCCCAATAAGGTGGAAATCAGATGGCGACTATATACGTCGCAAAGAGAAGGTTATCCCCGTACTGAGCACACACATGGAGAAAAGCATAGACAGGGCTCCTCCTTAAACTGTAATCTGGCCCTCTCAACAGTTTGAGGGACTGTGACCTGGCCCTCTGTTTAAAACGTTTGAGGACCCCTGGTATAGGACATAACGCTGTTCCTCTTTGGCACAAATTTCTAAGTTTTGCAGCAATCTTGACCGCTCTGAGGCCGAACTGCAAGGTCAGCTGATTGGCCGGACAGTTGGGCTGCGGACACAACCACTGAACACTCCTCCCACCCTCACCGTTTGCAATGTGTGGAAACCTTTTGAACATCCCCCTTGGCCTCTTTGGGAAGGGTTTTACCTCTCCTCCAAGGCAGAAATGGCATCGGCTTGAACATCCCGGCCTTGGATAGCGAGGGATGCTCTTCAACGTGGGATTCCTTGCTTTTCCTTCTTCTGGGACTTGCTGCACCATTTGGCCTTTCTGGCTTCCTCTCGCTTTGTTTGGGAGTCCAGGCATTGGGACCCCCAACATGGGACCCTCTCTTGTGCTGAAATTGCAAAAACAAGGCTTGATGGCAGCTGAAATGATGCTCCCGTGGCCATTTAGTTGGGATTGCGGTGCCAACGAAAGCATGTTGTTTGGGGGCGTCGATAGGCTCTGAACTCATCCTTGGTGTTGCAACTCAGGGTAGTTTCCACCTTGCTCCAGACACCACCACACCAAGGCTGTAGGTTTTTGTAGTTTATTGAGAAAAGCAAAATCAAAACAAAGAAATAGAAATGCAACAGTTCTATAGGCAAAGCAGAGACTTAAATGTAAGGGCAAAGTTCCCAAAATCCAAAGGCAAGAACATGGAGCATAATCCCTTAGCAGTGGTCAAACAAAAGTCCATGTTAAACAGTTGAAAACAAGACCCACATCCCAGACTCGGGAAGCCAGAAGCATGCTGCGTAAAGCCAAGGAAGATCCCCAGCAGTTAACATGGGAAGAGCAATGTTGGACTGACAACAACTGCTTGTCAGCTACAAGACTAAATACCCTTTGTGAACATGAAAGCATTGCGTTGACCTTGGGCCCCTTTGTCTTCTCGCTTGCTGGTCAAGCGAGTGCTTCTCTGAAGCCTTAATTGCAAACAATCTTGTCTGCTCGTTAATTCATTATCTTCAAAGCTATGCAGCCCTTTATCTGGGTCCAGCTGGGACAGATCCTCCACCTGGCTGTGTGGGATTTCACTCTCTCTAACTGCAGGAAGATTCCTTTCTCTGGGGAACTGACTTGCTGTTTCTCTTTCAGCAGCCACACTATCAGCCCCGTCTGAAACATGTACAGGAATCTGTAACCCATCAGCCTCCTCCTCATCCTGCAGGCTAAAGTCAGGCTCAGAAGGCCCAAAATCAGAAGGCCCAAAGTCAGGCTCTGAAGGGCCAAACAGCTCAGCTTCAGACTCAGAGTCTTTTCCTAGTTCCAACAGACCTCACTACCTCTGAGGATGCTTGCCATAGATGCAGACAAAACGTCAGGAGAAAATGCCTCTAGAACATGGCCATATAGCCCGAAAAAACCTTCAACAACCCAATAAAATTCCAGTTTAGTCTGTCAAAAGCCTTTTCAGCATCCAATAGTAAAAATGCCCCCCTTTTTAACTTTTGCATTTTGAATGTGTTCAATTATGTTTAAGATGATCCTTGTGTTATCTTTAATTGGCCTTCCAGGTAAGAAGCCTGCTTGATCAGATTTGGGTTCGGAGCCTGTTGACGCCCCAAAACAACATGCTTTCCGTCCCCTAAAAGGAGACTCCGCAATGTTCTCTGCCTTGGGAGGAAAGGAGAAGCCAGGCTTCCCTTTCTGCGAATGCTGCAAAATGTGCCGGGATGCGCTTTGCTCTCTCTCCGCCAGTGCCTTTCCTTTGCTGTTTTGGCCAAAGCAACTCTCTGCTAATGAAAAGCCGGGAAGCCCACCCATCCATCCGTCTTCTTCCCACCCTCGGAGCTGCTGAATACTGTAAATCCGTCCCAGGCTGCCAATAAAACCCCGCATTTTGTGCTGACTCTGAACGTTTCCAAGCCTGGACCTCATTTCCCCCCTCGCTGCATTAAAAAAAATTGAAATAATAAAGATCGGAGCGCCTGCCTTTAAGTCGTGTGCTTTTAGCAAATGAGAATTTCCTGTCTGCAAGGCTCTGGCGTTCCTGATATATACTTGCCGGTGCGTTGAATGCCAAGCTGAATGTATTGTTTGGATCCGTGCCTGGATTAGCATTGGGAGTAAAGCAGCGGGACGGACCCCAAAGGCCATCTAGTCCAGCCCTCGGCAAAGCGAGGAAACCTCCACTAAACCCCTTAAAAGGATGATATAATAAACATAAATAATTATGCATAATTTTCCTTTCCAATTCATTCGATTCTATTATTATTATTAATAATAATAATCAGAGGCTGGATGGCCATCTGTCGGGAAGGCTTTGATGTCGTCCTTCCAGAATGGGATACTCTCTAGGGGTCCCCAATTCATTCGATTCTATTATTGTTATTATTATTCAGAGGCTGGATGGCCATCTGTCGGGAGGGCCATCCTCCTTGGTGTCCTCCTTCCTAGATGAAAGGAGTTGGTCTAGATAACCTCTGGGGGTCCCTCCCAAATCTAGTCGTATAGAGACAGCCTTCAAGTCCAGCGGAGTCTCCCTCTTTGGAGGTTTTGAGTCTGGATGGCCATCTGTTGGGAGGGCTTTGATTGTGTATTCCTGCCTTGCAAGATAGGGTTGGACTGGATGTCCATTGGGGGTATCTCTCAACTCTATAGAGAAGTATAGACTACTTGGGAGTTCAGTGGAGTCTCCGTCTCTAAACTGAGGCTAGATGGCCATCTGTTTGGAGGGCTTTGATTGTGTATTCCTGCCTGGCAAGATGGCGGTTGGACTGGATGCCCTTTGGGGGTATATCTCAAATCTATAGAGAAGTATAGACTACCTGGGAGTCTAGCTGAGTCTCCCTCTTTGGAAGTTTTGAGTCTGGATGGCCATCTGCTGGTAGGGCTTCAACTCTGTCTTCTTCCCTGGCAATACAGGGTTGGACTGGATGCCCTTTGGGGGTATTTCTCAACTCTATAGAGAAGCGTAGACTACTTGGGAGTCCAGTGGAGTCTCTGATTCTAAACTGAGGCTGGATGGCCATCTGTCAGGAGGGCTTCGATTGTGTCTTCCTGTCTGGCAAGATGGGGTTGGACTGGATGTCCTTTGGGGGGTCTCCTCCAACTCTATAGAGAAGTATAGACTACCTGGGAGTCCAGTGGAATCTTTGTTTCTAAACTGAGTCTGGATGGCCATCTGTTGGGAGGGCTTTGATTGTGTCTTCCTGCCCTTTGGGGGTCTCCTCCAACTCGAGACTACCTGGGAGACCAGTGAAGTCTCCTTTGGAGGTTTTCAGTCTGGATGGCCATTTGTCGGGAGGGCTTCAACTATGTCTTCCTGCCTGGTAGAATGGGGTTGGACCGGATGTCCTTTGGGGTTCTCCTCCAACTCTATGTGTCTCTTCTCCTGCTGCCCTGCCCTGCCCTGCCCTGTGTGGTTGGGTTTTCTTTTTGCTCCGGCTTCCAGGCATCCTCTGAGGATGGTGTCCAGTCCCGTACTGGAATCCTCCCAGTCCGGTGGAGAGAGCGGCCAAGGGCTTCTTGTCCATCTCTCCCTCTTTGCTGCATCCGTCAACTTGGAGGCCTTGGGCTCCTGCTCTGGCTTCCTGCCTTGGGAATGACAGGGATGGGAAAGTGTCCGCAAGCGTGCAAAGCCTGTGTGCCACTTGGTGCAAAACCGTGCGAGAGGCAGAGCCCTGCTTTGTTTGGGAAATCAAGGGAAGGATATCTCCAGATACGGCCAGGTCTTTTTGAGGACACGAGGGATGCGTAGACTGGAGTGGCATCAAAGATGGATTTTGGAAAAGGACAAAGTGGCCTTCCTTCCTTCCTTCCTTCCTTCCTTCCTTCCTTCCTTCCTTCCTTCCTTCCTTCCTTCCTTCCTTCCTTCCTTCCTTCCCTTTCCTTCCCTTTCCTTTCCTTCCCTTTCCTTCCCAAAAGCCCTAGTAGCTCTTTGATCGTAGGTGAACTATAAATCCCAGCAACTACAACTCCCAGATGTCAAGGTCTGTTTTCCTCCAAAATCCACCAATGTTCACGTTTGGGCATATTGAGGATCTCTGCCAATTTTAATCCAGATCCATCATTGTTTGAGTCCACAGTGCTCTCAGGATGTTGGATGGAGGTGAACTGCAACTCCCAAACTCAAGGTCAGTTCCCTCGAAACCCTTCCAGTATTGGTCATGGGAGTTATGTGTGCCAAGTTTGGGCCAATTTTGTCACTGGTGGGGTTCAGAATGCTCTTTGATTGTAGGTGAACTATAAATCCCAGCAACTACAACTCCCAGGTGTCATGGTCTATTTTCCCCAAGCTCCACCAGTGTTTGCATTTGGGCATATTGAGTATTTGTGCCAAATTTGGTCCAGATCCATCATTGTTTGAATCCATAGTGCTCTACCTGGATGTAGGTAAACTGCAACTTCCAAACTCAAGGACAATGCCCACCAAACCCTTCTAATATTTTCTGTTGGTCATGGGAGAACTGTGTGCCAAATTTGGTTCAATTCCATCATTGGTGGAGTTCAGAATGGTCTTTGGTTGTAGGTGAACTATAAATCCCAGCAACTACAACTCCCACATGTCAAGGTCTATTTTCTCCAAACTTCACCAGTTTTCACATTTGGGCATAAGGTGTATTCATGCCAGTTTGTGCACTTCAGAATGCTCTTTGATTGTAGGTGAACTATAAATCCCAGTGACTACAACTCCCACATGTCAAGGTCTGTTTTTCCCAAACTCCACCAGTGTTTGCATTTGGGCATATTGAATATTTGTGCCAAATTTGGTCCAGATCCATCATTGTTTGAATCCATAGTGCTCTACCTGGATGTAGGTAAACTGCAACTTCCAAACTCAAGGACAATGCCCACCAAACCCTTCTAATATTTTCTGTTGGTCATGGGAGAACTGTGTGCCAAATTTGGTTCAATTCCATCGTTGGTGGAGTTCAGAATGGTCTTTGGTTGTAGGTGAACTATAAATCCCAGTGACTACAACTCCCACATGTCAAGGTCTGTTTTCCCCAAACTCCACCAGTGTTTACATTTGGGCATATTGAGTATTTGTGCCAAGTTTGGTCCAGATCCATCATTGTTCGAATCCATAGTGCTCTACCTGGATGTAGGTAAACTGCAACTCCCAAACTCAAGGTCAATGCCCTCCAAACCCTTCCAGTTTTGCTCATGGGTGTTCTGTGTGCCAAGTTTGGTTCAATTCCATCGTTGGTGGAGTTCAGAATGCTCTTTGATTATAGGTGAACTATACATCCCAAATGGCAAAATCAATCCTCCCCAACCCCACAAGTATTCAAAATTTGGGTGTACTGGGTATTTGTGCCCAATTTGGTCCAGTGAATGAAAATCCACCCTGCATATCAGATATTTACATTTTGATTCATATCAGTAACAAAATGACAGTTGTGAAGTAGCAACGGAAATAATGTGATGGTTGGGGGTCAACACAACATGAGGAACTGTATTAATAAGGGGTCGCAGCATTAGGATGGTTGAGAAACTCTTTGCAAGAGGGACCTCCCACACCACGTTTTGCTCTAGTTTTTCTACCATTGAGTCTCAATTCAACCTAGTTTGTGGCAGCCACAAAAACAACGACGTTCCTGGAGTAGGACAACCACTTTCAAAGGAAGGGCCGCACAATGAAACAGGAACAACATTTTCCAACCAGGAAGAAAACATTTTTTGCAAACGTTGTTGCTTGGTGTAATTGAGACAATTCTCCGCAAGAGCAGAAATCAGTTGGGGGGTCACTTCCCACCCTCCTTCCTTCCTTCCTTCCTTCCTTCCTTCCTTCCTTCCTTCCTTCTTTCCTTCCTTCCTTCCTTCCCCTTCCTTCTCTTTCTCCCTCCCTTTTTCTCTCTCCTTCCTTCCTTCCTTCCCTCCCTCCCTCCCTCCCTCCCTCCCCCCTCCTTCCCTCCTCCTCCCTCCTTCCTTCCTTCTTCCTTCCTTCCTTCCCCTTTCCTTCTCTTTCTCCCTTCCTCTTCCTTCCTTCCTTCTCTCCTCCTTTCCTTTTCTCCTTCCTCCCTTCCTTCCCTTCTTCCCCTTCCTTCTCTTTCTCCCTTCCTTCCCTTCTCTCCTTCCTTCCTTTCTCTCCTTCCTTCCTTTCTCTCCTTCCTTCCTTCCTTCCTTCCTTCCTTCCTTCCTTCCTTCCTTCCTTCCTTCCTTCTATCCTTCCCTTCTCTCCTTTCTTATTCCCTTCCTTCCTTCCTTCCTTCCCTTTCCTTCTCTTTCTCCCTTCCCTCTTTCCTTCCTTCCTTCTCCTTCCTTTCCTTTTCTCCTTCCTCTCTTCCTTCCCTTCTTCCCCTTCCTTCTCTTTCTCCCTTCCTTCCCTTCTCTCCTTCCTTCCTTTCTCTCCTTCCTTCCTTTCTCTCCTTCCTTCCTTCCTTCCTTCCTTCCTTCCTTCCTTCCTTCCTTCCTTCCTTCTATCCTTCCCTTCTCTCCTTTCTTATTCCCTTCCTTTCTCTCTTCCCTTCCCTCCTTCATTCCTTCCTTCCTTCCTTCCCTTCTTTCCTCCTTCCTTTCCTTCTCTTTCTTCCCTTCCTTCCTTCCCTCCTTCCTTCTGTTCCTTTCTTCCTTCCCCTTCCTTCCTTCCTTCCTTCCTTCCTTTCTTCCCCTTCCTTCTCTTTCTCCCTCCCTTTTTCTCTCTCCTTCCTTCCCTCCTTCCTTCCCTCCCTTCCGCATCCCGTTCTCTCTGCTTTTAGCTTTTCCTCGTGGCCTTTGCTTCTTCCAAAGGGGAAAATAAAATGACAAGAAGAGCATCCTGCATGACCTTCTGGGGCAAAGGATGCATTTGGGATGGAGAGATGTGGGGGAAATGGAGCAAAAGAAGGGCATTGTCCCTCCAAATGAGAAGTACAGCATTGCAGAAAGCAAGGTGCTGAAAGCACTCCTGCGGTGTCCGTATTCCATTGGGGACATGGCCTGCCGGATTGAAAACTAGAGGCAGCTCCTTAGACCTTTCATGATGTCCTATAGTATGCTCCTATACTTTTCATGGCTTCATCGTAAGCCATGAAAAGAAGGCTCCTATACCTTCCATGCTCTCATCAGGAAGGCTGGTGGGCTTTTCATGGTTTGGTAGAAGCAGGAATTCCAGCAAATGCTGCCTGTAATTCTGAACTCTTCTAAGAAGCAGAGGCAACCAGCTTTCCTTTCTTTGCTCAGCCTCACGATGCCAAGTTGATGCAAAAAGCATCATGACAATCTGCCACACAAAACGTAGCCACTCTCCAAGTGATGGATGGGCCCCTATCCTCTATTAAATAATAACATCATCATCCCCATCATCCTCATCCTACTCGTCTCCTTTCCGAAAGAAAGAAGTCACCAAGAATCATCCCTTTCCCGATCCCAAGAGTCGGGAAGGAGGCGGAAAGGGAGAGGAGCGGAAAGGGCAAGGCAAGGTGGACTGCAAACGGGGGAAATGCAATTAGGACGAGCACGGAGCGTTCCGACAAAGGCACAAACTGTCTCCTCCGCCGTCCCATCAGGACTGAAATATTATCCCTAGACACTCCCCAAAATGAATGCTGATGACTTGTCTGCGGTCGTCTGGGAAAGGGGGTGGTCAGCCTGGGATGGAAAATACCCCAAATGTGAGGGCAGTGGGGTGGGTGCATGCGTGGGGTGCATGCTCGGAGCCTCAGAAGGGCATCCAGGAATGTTCATCTCAACCAATTGGAGAAATATAGGTTGCTTATCTGTAACCGTAGTTTCCTGAGTGGTCGCCTGTCAATTCACACATATGGTAGTTTCTGAGCAGACAGTTTCGGAACCTTCTAGATAGATTTGAAAAACTTTGGTGGTTGGCCCCGCCCACTCCCCCCTTGCGAGTATAAGTAGCAGGTGGGCAGCACCACCACCACCGCAGTTCTTCTGCCACGGAAGCAGCCAGAAAAACCAAGGCATGACAAACAGCGGGAGGATGGGCGGGGATGTGCAAATTCACAGATGACCACTCAGGAAACTACAGTTACATATGTCTCTCCGAGGCACAGAAGGGAAAGGCAAGCCCATAGACAGAGACACATAGCGCACCCATTTGGGCCAATCAACTTCCCCCCTACACACACAAAAGAGGCGGTAAACACCATTACCGGCCTTATATGTAGTGTAGTCCAGGCAAAAACCAAACCAGTAACACAATTTAATAAGAAGAATAAAATAAAATAATAATAATAATAATTAGTCAAAGATCAGAGAGAGAGAGAGAGAGAGGTTCTATAACTGCTGCATAAGCGGTGGATGAAAGGAACTGAGGTGGTGGTGGTGCCACCCACCTGCTACTTATACTTGCAAGGGGAGAGTGGGCGGGGCCAACCACCAAAGTTTTTCAAATCTATCTAGAAGGTTCTGAAGCTGTCTGCTCAGGTGCAGAAACTACCATATGTGTGATTCACAATTGACCATGATGGGAAACCACCACCACCACAAGAAGGTCTTATTTAGGTGTCGAGGAGGATGTTGTGGCTCAAATCCTACCTGGGAACCCCTATCATTATGGAACAAAATTTGAAAAATATTCTGCTCCTAGTTTAAAAAAATGTTATTCCTATTGAATTGTGCGGCCCTGACTTTGAAAGCCATTGTGCTACTCCAGAAACTTCATTTTTTTTGGCAGCCACAAATTAAGTTAAATGGGTTGAGATTCGATGATGAGACAGTCATTGAGAAACAATGGCAAAATGTGCTGCAAGGCGATGTCTCTCCCACAAAGACAGATTAATAACTTTTCCCATGTTTTTATGATAGAACCAATTAGGAAATTACTCTTATAACCCAGGTACAGTGTTATTATTGTTGTATGTTCTGCAGTTGATGGTGCTTGATGATGGAAGGGTTAATGTAAAGGGTTTAGTAATCTGTAAGTAAATTAAGGGCGAAGGTATGCAAGAGATAGGTTGCAGCTGGGTGTTTCTGGACATAAGGAGCTAGCCTTGGGACTGATCTTCGGGAGAAAAGTATTGTCGTATTTTGGTGGTGGACGCTGCTGGTTTTTCCCCCAGGTCAGTTGGGTTTTTGGTATCCTGACCTGTTAAGTAAGAGTTCATGGGTGAAAGCAATTAAGGGTGGAGGTATGCAAGAGATAGGTTGCAGCTGTGTGTTTCTGGATATAACGAGCTAGCCTTGGCACTGATCTTTGGGAGAAAACGATTGTCGTATTTTGGTGGTGGACGCTGCTGGTTTTCCCCCCAGGTCTGTTGGGTTTTCGGT